>JXTB01000009.1:645513-763049 GCA_002914805.1 Parasponia andersonii
ACTCTACGGACTGAAGAAAAAAGAAAGGAATAAATTACTTATTTCACTTCGGTGAAATAAGTTTATTCCCAGATTGTTGTTTTCAATAATGAAAGAAATAAGAGAAGATACTGACCTTTCTTCAAGAGATTGAGTAGAATCGATTCGGAACGGTGATGAAGAAGCAGCAGCGATTGGAGCGACCTGGGAGAACGACGTTAGGGTTCTTGAGTTTTCTGGAATTTTCTGAGAAAAGTGAGAGAGACAGATGATTTCTGATATTTATATAACCTAACCGCCGTTAGATCGCAGCCGTAGATCAGAGGGTTTGAATTTTAAATCTGAAGGCTAAGGATCGCGCGGGATTTAAATCTATCCGAAAAGTCAGGATAATTTGAAATTTGAAAAGATTTGGTGATGGTTGGTGTCAATCAGGCTTCCTCGAAATTCGTTCCTGGCTACACGTGTTCCGTTCTGACAAAGAGGAGGATACGCGTGATCTTGAAAGAGGAGATTTGGAATCTGACGGATCTTCGATTAACTCAAATCACAGGTTTTATGACATCACAAGGTCGCACGGTAATTAGAAGCTCCATTTCGTCCTAAAGAACTAATGGAGCTGGGGGGCAATTGTTGTGCGGTCTAAAATCCTAAGGTCGCATAAGTGTTATATGCGACCTCCTCTGAGAATGATGTATGCGACCTCTCCCGTGATGGTTATATGCGACCTCTCCCGTGATAGTTATATGCGACCTCTCCCGTGATAGTTATATGCGACCTCTTCTGCAGGTTTTTGTGCGACCTTCTCCGTCCAGTTTTCCTCAACAAACAGGAAACTATAGGAAAAGGGAAACACGAAAACACTATAAAGGAAACCTACAAGAAGAGGGAAATAGGTAAATGCTGTGGAAGAAACCTACAAGGAAAGGGAAACTGAAGACTCCTATTTGCGATTAACTAAGTTATCCTTTTTCGAGTAGTTATCCAATTGTATTGTTATTTAATTTATGTTACCCAATTGTATAGTTACCCATTTATACAATTAGGATCCTAGAGACATAAGGAACCTAGGAGGATGGGGTTATCCTGATCTATATAAAGGGGACTCTATGATCCGAAGAAGACACAATCCAATTCTGGGCAGAAACAAGTCACAGAGAATAGAAATCAGAGCAGATAAACGCCTAGGGTATTCCAAACTTTGGGTAGTCTAATCCTTTCGCATTCTTCAATAGCTTTCGAGTATTGTGACAATGAGTATTCATCATTATAGTGAGAAAACAGTGGACGTAGGCTCATCTTTTTCGGGGCTGAACCACTAAAAATCCCTCTCTCCTTATTTGCTTTGATTATTTATTTCAATTCACACACGCCACATCTCTTAATTATTTATAAATTTATTGTTGATAAAACCTCTATCAACAATGTTTAATGTCGGAATTTCGTGGAATGTCTTCATAGTCCCTCTAATTATTAAAACGTTTCAAACTTTGCCCATAAACCACTAAAATGGTCATTATATTAAACAAACGAAGAATGGCATCAGTCATTTTACTAAGTCAGTTCCAAATACTTCATACTTATATAGATTTTAAATAAACATTCTAAAATTATGACACTTGTTATTTGTCATCTGTTTGTCTAAACTTAATTAGTCAATTTTAACAACATGGAAAACATATTGAGATATTCTACATTATTCAAGAGCAAGACATAAAGCAAACCCTAAAATTTTAATAAATATTTTTTCTTAAGGCAATGTTATGAGATAACATTAGTGCCTAATACTACAATGATATATTAATATGTGACTAGATAATTCTAATTCATAGATTGAGTTTCACGTAAGTCACACTTGATGTATAATTATAATTAACCACTAATAGACTGACACATCATATGTATCTCATAGCATTAAGCTCTTTCAATTAATCTATATGTGTGTATATATATATATACACATATGGTTGCCAATCTAGTCGGTATTTTTTTTAACCTATGTGTAGGTATTTTTTTAAACCTATGTGTATGTATTTTTTTTTAGCCGTTTGATTATCATCTAATAGTGATCTAACGGATATAATAAAGTGCATGAAAATGCGTGTATTATTAATACTATTTCTCTCTTTTATCTTTTACAATAAAAAATATATATAATAAATTTTCATTGGATAAAATAATACCTATGTGTAAATAAAAAAATATCTATTGGATTGATGCCCATTTTAAAGCTCTTAAATGATAATAAAGGCAATATGTGATTATTTTTCGTTCAATTTTTCTAAGACCCACCAAAATCCACATGTCGTTAAAGCATTTGATGTGCCACGTTCAAGCATTTTCTCACAGTCCGAATACTAAAAACTCAAAACAACTCCAGCAAGGGGAAAATTAGTTTATTGGACTTATTAAGATGTCGTTTTAGGTTAATAGACTTCCATCTCATTTCTTTAGGTTCACTAGACTCCTTTTTAAATGATAATTTTATATGCCTATGATACCCTTTTTATAATATTATGTTTAATCGAAAAAAGTAATTAAAATAGATTTAAAAAATATTTCAATAAAAAATTAAAAGAAAAACGAGGGAAAGAAATATGAAAAGAAGTAGAACAAATGTTAACCCCTCCTCCTGCTCCAAATTTCTCTATTTATACTATAGACACAAAACCCAATTAACTATCTAAATATCCTCAAAAATATTTTTTTATTGCACACTAGCAGACTGTAATTCTGACGATATTGCATATTTTGAAAGCTTTGGGCATTACAATAAATTTGATATATGTAATATTATGAATTTTAGTTGTAAATCGTAATATAAAGTTTGAGCATTTTAAGTGTTGTTTATGAGTTAGATTTTTGGTTGATAGAAGATTAAAATCAAAATAGATCTATAATATTACTATTTTGAGGTCTATTCTGCGTTATTTTAGCTAAAAATTGCAAAAAGAAGAAGAAAATGAATAGTACCAAATCTTGACTGGATCAGGTCGAGCTCAATTAGATCACTCGACTGGTCTGGTAAAGTACTAGGAGATTACTCAACTGGGTCTAGTAGAGCTCTAGTGGATTACTCAATTAGGCTTGGTAGAGCTCTACTAGATAACCTAACTAGTCTAGCCGAGCTCTACTTAGTCACTTGTTTGGGTCTGGTAGAGGTCTAGTAGATTACTCGATTAGGTCTAGTAGAGCTCTAGTGGGTTACTCTGCTGGGTCTAGTAGAGCTTTACTAGATCACCCGACTAGTCTAGTTGAGCTCTATTAGGTCACTCGTCTGGATCTGTTAGAGCTCTAGTGTAAAAACCTGGATTTTTGGGAGGGTAATTTGGATAATTTACCAATTTTCTGGATAAAATATTGTGGGGGATTAAATTGTATAAGTTTTGTGCAGAAGGACTAAATTGTAATTTTTGGGGGACTAGATTGATAAAGATTTGAAATTTGGGGACTTATGTGTAATTTATTAAAAATTACACAGCCCTATCAGACAAGGCCACATGTCCTATCCTTTTCTTTTCTCTCTCTCTTTCTCTTCTCTTTCTTCTCCCCCGATATCTCTCTCTCTCTCTCTCTCTCTCTCTCTCTCTCTCTCTCTCTCTCTCTCTCTCTTTCTCTCTGCATTTCTCAGCTGGAGGAAGCTACGACCGCTGCTCCAGCCACCGTGCGCCTGCGCCACCGACTGACGAAGGATCTCGTGCTGCGCTGAAGCTCCGCTGCCCCTCGCCAGCCATCGCCGTCGTCTGGTTCGCCAAAAAACCTCCATCGAAGCCGTTGGAGCCGTTTCGATTTTTTCGTCACCGGCAATGATTCCGGCCACCATTCGACCTCCAACTGGTCTCATTAGATTCATCTCGTCTCAAGGATCATCAAGGTATATATATCTCAACCCTATTTTGCCCAGATTGAAAGTTGCCATTTTTGGATATTTTGAGTTTAAGTTTGACTTTTTGATCCAGCTGTTGGATTGAGTTTTTGTTGTCATTTTTGAATTGTACTCGGAAAATGGAGAAATTTGATATACATATATATATAGATATATATATTGCCTATGTTTGGTGATCAGCATAGAAATAGAGATCAGACAGTCGAGATTTGTCTCGTTTTGTGTGCCACCGGTCCGGACCCGGATTGGACAAGTTATATGTCTAACCTAGTTATTTTGGGTATTAGGAATTCAGCGAAGAGATCCGTTTGTAGAATTGAAGCTCCAGTGAGAAGTTAGTTTTTCGCAAGAGGACTATCGAGAGCTTGGAATTGGTTCACGACCCTCCAGGCGATCGTCAATGACACCTTAAGGATTTAATAGCGTGGTATTGCTATTCGAGCGAGGTAGGGACTCAATTACCTCTGTTTTATATTATTTTTGAATAAAAATTATTTTCTACAACATATGAGAACAAATATTATTTTTGGTTTCTCGAATATCTGTGATGGGAATTAGTTGTATGAGATATATACTGTATTGCTCTGGGAATTTTCTGAGTGCAAGTTACTTTGGGTATATTAAAAATAGGGTTGTTATGTTGCCCGTTTTTCTATAAAAACCTAGTATGCTAGTTTTACTGAAAAACCAGAGCACAATTATTTTCACACTTCAGTTCTGTATTGCACGTGTCATAGGATCATACATGAGCACCGTGTTAGCGTCGTGGGTTTACAGTGTGGCGCAGCGTGCTCCACCATCAATAAAAGTCCATAAACTCGCGCGGGGTTTTATTACTTCTAATTACCACCCCATTTGGCAGGCGTAGGCAATTCGGTTGCCTCTTCAAGTTTGGTAGGCGATACACGGGTGTCCCCTCTAGGTATGGGTTTAGGTATCAGGCAAGCTATTAGGCATTCTTAGTGCCATCATCCTGGGTTTCCATAAATAAGAGGATGAGAGCTCATGGGTATGGGTTGATTTGTGTCATGTGCATATGAATTGAATGATTTTGATTACACTGCTCTTTATATATATATATATATATATAGATTTCCGGTTTGGATTATATATATATATGTTTTGGACTAAACTAACCATGTAGGAATTCCCCATCACTAAAATATTTTCGATCGAGGTAATTGTTTTTCCTACTGGGCATTTTATACTCACCCCCTACCTTCTTCCTCAGGTGGTGTCCAGTGAGATCTCGGTGATCAAGAGGAGTAAAAGGTCATCTTGATTGCAGTTCGTCTCTTGGTAATGCTAGAAGTTTGTCGTCTTGGTGTTTAGATTGTTTGTTAGCATTGAACCAAGATTACTGGTTTCTATTTTGTCTGCGAACTTATGTATGCTATTCTGGTATTTGACTTTTGTTGTGGATGATGGTGATGCTTAGACTTTTATGTGACTTCATGATTTTTAATTATTATTCAGTCTATGTTTAATGGTGTATACGAACTGTAGGTGTGGTTCAGGGGATGGAATTCCGATTATTTTATATAAATGGACTATTTTTATAAAAACTAGATCTTTTGACACTTTTCAAATAAATCAAGGAATTTCCCACCTTTGTGAAATTCCCTTTCTACCACTGGCCCAGGTTTTGGGTCGTGACAAAAAGTTTTGGTATCAGAGTTTTGAGTTTAACAGCTTAGACGTATCACCATTAAACTAGATTGAAGTTTTTTTTTTATGACAAGCATGCATCATTATCTCACAAACAGTTTGGTATATTGTTTCAGACTTGTAGCGATACCTCCTAGAAGAGTTCCGAGGCACCAGCCGGGTGCCGAACCTCCTTGTCCAGATTTCACTCATCTGATTGAGATAATGCAGCAGGCATTCGTCCAGATGAGCAATCCAGGCTATCAGCCTCCAGCTCTGAGGGAACATCAGTTGGATCAGGCTGATCATCTCTAGCGGTTCATACGTCTCCAGCCAAGGCAGTTTAATGGTAGACCAGAAGCTCTTACGGCAATCGCTTGGTTGCGTGAGATGAAGAGGCACTTTCAAGCCTTTGGTACTCTGGTTGAGTTTTGGGCTGTGTTTGCTATTACCCGTTTGACGGGAAGTGCTATTCATTGGTGGGAGATAGTGGAACGGATGTAAGATATAGTGGGTTTGACTTGGGAAGACTTTGAATGGATTTTCAAGACCCAGTATGCCAATAAGGATCAACAGGATAAAGTTGTGAACCGATTTCGTTTGAATCGGAACGTTTTCAATAGGATTGGTACTCAGACCTTCCGTACTCTTCTTGAGATTGCAGTGGCTACCCAGTAGGCAGAGGCCATCGAAGAAGGATTGAATTCCAGGAGGAACCAGTGGAGAGGTAATGACAGGAATGCCACGAAAAAGAACCAAGGGGAGTGGTCAACCCAGGGTACTCTGAATAGTGGGAGCTCGAATAGTAGTGGTTCTTCAGGGGGTGGCAGAGGCAGTCCGTATAGAGGATGTTTTGTTTGTGACCAGCCGTGTCATCGAAAGAAAGAGTGTCCCAACCGTCTGCAAAAATCTCCTCTTTCTCAAGGAGGACCACAGAGGAGCCAGTCCGGTTATGTTTCTTATCAGAACACTCAAGCAAGGCCGCAACAGTCACAGGGTATTTCGCAGGCTTTTACTTTCCCTCAGCCTTATCAGCATCAGTACCGCTCTCAGGGTTTTACTCAGAACTTTCAGACTCCTCAGGCCTCAGGGAGTTAGGGTAGGCATGGATACGGCAGTAGTGGTCCAGGATCCAGCAGTAGCCACCCTGGTCAGGGGAGAAGCAATAAAGGGAAAGGGAAGGTGACTGGCCAAGCCTATGCTTTTACAGGGGCAGATGACACTCAGGATCGCACCGGTCGAGGTGTTGTTGACAGTATGATCCTTCTTTCACACTCTTGGGCACATGTTTTGTTTGATATTGGTGCATCTCATTCATTCATATCCTTATTGTTTGCTCAACTATTGGGGTTGGAATTTTCTGATTTGGATTATGTATTGATGTTAGGTACACCTTTAGGAGGATTAGCCAGTGTGTCTAGTATGTGTAAGTTTTGTCAGGTTGTGGTCGGTGATAGGAAGCTTCTTGTTGATTTGATTATATTATTGATGGGACAGTATGATGTAATACTCGGTATGGATTGGTTGTTGAAATATCGAGCGGTTGTGGACTGTCATACAAAGCGAGTGACTCTTTTTCCTAGTGATGGATATCCTATTGTCTATCAGGCTATGATGAGTCTGTTGAAGCCTAGTCCTATTCTGAAAGTGTGCATGGGTGGAAGAAAGAAACTTAAGTGTTATGGGAACTTGTTTGCCATAGATGGCGAGGTAAGAACAGACAATCAAGAACCATGGATTCCGGTAGTGTGTGAGTATTCAGAGGTATTTCCTGAAAACTTACTGGGGTTACTACCAGATAGAGAGATCGAGTTCTGTATTGAACTAGTTTCTGGAACTCAGCCAGTTTCTATTCCAGCCTATCGCATAGCACCCACTGAGATGGAAGAATTAAGAGAATAGTTAGACGATTTGCTTTCCAAGGGCTTTATTCGCAGTAGCACTTCTCCTTGGGGTGGTTCTATTTTGTTTGCGAAGAAAGCTGATGGTTTGTTGAGACTTTGTGTGGATTACCGGAAGTTGAACCAGTTGATAGTGAAGAACAAGTATCCTTTGCCAAGGATAGATGAGTTGTTTGATCAACTCGGTGGTTCAAGGTTCTTCTCTAAGATCGATTTGAGATCCGGTTATCATCAGTTGAAGATAAAAGAGGATGATATACCTAAGACAGCATTTAGAACTCGATATGGTCACTTTGAGTTTCTGGTGATGCCATTTGGTTTGACGAATGCTCCCGCAGTATTTATGGATCTCATAAATCGGATTTTTAGGCCATTTTTGGATCATTTTATGGTTGTGTTCATTGATGACATCCTGGTATATTCTAAGACTCGAGAAGAGCATGTCGAATATCTGGGGATAGTACTCAAGACCTTGAGAGATCATCAGTTGTATGCCAAGAAATCGAAGTATGACTTTTGGATGTCAGAAGTGAAGTCCTTGGGTCATGTGATTTCTCACGGAGGTATTTCAGTAGATCCCGCTAAGATCGAAGTTGTCTTAGAATTAGAAAGATCGAGAAATGTGACTGAGGTATGTAGTTTCCTTGGATTAGTCGGCTACTACAATCGTTTTGTGCAAGATTTCTCAAGAATCACTTTACCTTTGACGAAGTTGACCAGGAAGGATGTTAAGTTTGTTTGGGATCACGAAAGTGAAGAAGCTTTTGTCAGGTTGAAGCAGAGTTTAACCACTGCACCTGGTTCTTACTATTTTTGATGATAACGAGCCTTATGTGGTGTATACCGATGCTTCAAAGACCGGTTTGGGATGTGTCTTGATGCAGAATAGTCGAGTTGTGGCTTATGCTTCTCGTCAGTTGAAGTCACATGAGAGGAACTATCCCACCCATGATCTGGAGCTTGCAGCAGTGATCTTTGCTTTAAAGATTTGGCGATATTACTTGTATGGTGTGAAGTTTGACATATTCTTCGATCATAAGAGTTTGAAGTATCTCTTTACTCAGAAGGATCTGAACTTGAGACAAGGAAGATGGGTTGAGTATATGGAGGATTATGACTTCGATCTACAGTATCATCCTGGTAAAGCGAATGTTGTAGTTGATGCACTGAGTAGGAAGCCTCATGGTGCACTAGCTGCACTAGTGTTTGAAGACTGGAAGAACTCAGTTGTGATTAGTGATTACAACTTGCAGTACTTCGAGAATGAAGGGGTTGCTTGCTTGAGCAATATTGTGATTTCACCATCTCTTCTCCAGATTGTCCAATGGAGTCAGTGGCAAGACAGGGAGTTGAGGACAATCTGGAACCGGCTTCAGAATAGTGAGTAGTTAGATTGTTGGAGCACTAACAGAGAAGGGTTTTTGCTTTTTAGTGGGAAGTTGGTTGTAGCTGATGACCCTAATCTTCGAGAAACCATTCTAATTGAGGCTCACAAATCAAGGTTCACAGTACATCCGGGTAGTAACAAGATGTACCGGGACTTGAAGTGGTAGTATTGGTGGAAAGGTATGAAGAAGGATGTAGTTACTTTTGTGGCTAAGTGTTTGACTTGTCAGCGAATCAAGGCTGAATACCAGAGGCCAGCTGGATTACTTCAGCTGCTGCCAATTCTGGAATAGAAGTGGAACAAGATCACAATGGACTTCATGACCCGTTTACCAAAGATCTTGAGGAAGAATGCCGTAATTTGGGTGGTAGTCGATCGGTTGACGAAGAGTATTCACTTTATACCGATCCAGATAGACTACTCACTTACTAAGCTCAGTAGACTATATATGGAGAATATCATATGCTTGTATGGTGTGCCTTCAAGCATAGTATCTGATAGAGATCTAAGGTTCACTTCTAAGTTTTGGAGTGCCTTGCAGAAAGCATTTGGTATGCAGTTGGATATCAGTATGGCTCACCATCCTGAGTCAGATGGTCAGTCTAAAAGGTCCATTCAGATTCTTGAGGACATGCTACATTGTTGCATACTGGATTTTAGTGGGAACTGGGATGATCATCTTCCTTTGGTGGAATTTGCTTATAATAACAGTTACTAGTCCAGTATAAGTGTGGCTCCATATGAAGTGTTGTATGGAAGGCCGTGTAGATTGCCTTTGTGTTGGGTAGAAACTGAAGTGCGTGTTACTCTTGGACCTGAGTTGATTTAAGAGACTACTGAGAAGATCAAGGGTATCCAAGAGAGACTCAAAGAGATTCAGAGTCGCCAGAAGAGTTATGCTGACCCGAAGAGGCGTGAGGTAGAGTTCGATACTGGTGATTCCGTATTCTTGAAAGTGACTCCAAGGCGAGGTTGTGATAAGATTTGGGGTTAAGCGTAAACTTGCTTCAAGGTATATTGGTCCCTTTGAGATCACTGAGAGAATTGGACTAGTGGCGTATCGCTTGAACCTGCCTGTATAGTTGGGTCACATGCATAATGTGTTTCACATGCCAGCGTTGAAGAAGTACATGCTGGACCCATCTCATATTATTCAGTACGTGCATGTACTGATCCAAGAAGATGTGTCCTATGAAGAGCAGCCTGTTCGTTTGTTGGCTAGAGAGTTGAAGGTGCTTTGCAACAGAGAGATTCCACTTGTCAAGGTGCTTTGGGAACATCACAAGGAAGACGAGGCTACTTGGGAACTCGAGACGTAAATGTACGAGAAGTACCCTCATTTGTTTGACTTTCAGTCAGAAGTTGTATTATGATGTAAACCTTGACTTGTACTTTGAATTTCGGGACGAAATTATTTTAAGAAGGAGAAAATATAAAAACCCGGATTTTTGGGAGGATAATTTGGACAATTAACCAATTTTCCAAATAAAATATTGTAGAGACTAAATTGCAAAAGTTTTGTGCATAAGGACTAAATTGCAATTTTTAGGAGACTAGATTGATAGAGATTTGAAATTCGGGGACTTATATGAAATTTTTGAAAAATTGCACAGCCCTATAAGACAGGGTCACGTGCCCTGTCCTTTTCTTTTCTCTCTCTCTCTTCTCCCCTGACCTCTCTCTCTCTCTCTCTCTGCGTTTCTCGGCCACAGGAAGCAGTGACCGCCATTCCAGCCACCGTGTGCCCGTGCCACTGACTGGCGAAGGATCCCCATGCTGCGCCGAAGCTCCGCCGCCCCTCGCCAGCCGTCGCCGTCGTCTGGTTCACCGGAAAACTTCCATCGAAGCCGTTGGAGGCATTTCGGTTTTTTCATCACTGGCGACGATTCCGGCCACCATTCGACCTCTAACCAGTCTCGTTGGATTCATCTCGTCTCAAGGATCATCAAGGTATATATATCTCAGCCCTATTTTGCCCAGATTAAAAGTTGCCATTTTTGGATATTTTGAGTTTAAGTTTGACTTTTTGATCTGGCTGTTGGATTGAGTTTTTGTTGTAATTTTTGGATTGTACTCGGAAAATTGAGAAGTTTGATATACATATATTGCCTATGTTTGATGATCGGCACAGAAATTGAGATCAGATGGTTGAGATTTATCTCGTTTTGCGTGCCAACGGTCCGTTGTGGGTCTGGACCCGAATTGGACAAGTTATGTGTCTAACCTAGCTATTTTGGGTGCTAGGAATTCAGCGAAGTGGTCCATTTATGGAATTGAAGCTCTAGTGAGAAGTTAGTTTTTCACAAGAGGACGATCGAGGGCTTGGAATTGGTTCCCGACCATTTGGGCGATCGTCAACGACACCTTGAGGATTCAATAGCGTGGTATTGCTATTCGAGGGAGGTAGGGACTCAATTACCTCTGTTTCATATCGTTTTTGAATAAAACTTATTTTCTACAACATATGAGAACTAATGTGATTTTTTATTTTTCGAATATCTATGATGGGAATTAGTTGTATGAGATATATACTGTATTGCTCTGGGAATTTTCTGAGTGCAGGTTATTTTGGGTATATTAAAAATAGGGCTATTATGTTGTCTGCTTTTCTATAAATACCTAGTATACTGATTTTACTTAAAAACCAGAGCACGATTATTTTCACACTTCAGTTCTGTATTGCACGTGTCATAAGATCATACATGAGCACCGTGTTAGCGTCGTCGATTTATAGTGTGGTCCTACGTGTCTCACCATCGGTGAAAGTTCGTACACTCGCACGGGATTTTGTTACTTCTGATTACCTCCTCATTTGGTAGGCGTAGGCAATTCGGTTGCCCTTTCAAGTTTGGTAGACGACACACTGGTGTTCCCTCCGGGTATGGGCTAAGGTATCAGGCAGGCTGTTAGACATTCTTAGTGCCATCATCCTGGGTTTCCACATATGAGAGGATGAGAGCTCATGCATATGGGTTGATTTGTGTCATGTGCATATGAACTGAATGGTTTTGATTACACTACTTTATATATATATATATATATATATATATGGATTTCTGGTTTGGATTATATATATATGTATGTTTTGGACTAAACTAACCATGTAGGAATTCCCCATCACTAAAATGTTTTCGATCGAGGTGATTGATTTTGCTACTAGGCATTTTATGCTCACCCCCTACCTTCTTCCTCAGGTGGTGTCCAATGCAATCTTGGTGATCAAGAGAAGTAAGAGGGCATCTTGATTGCAGTTCCTCTCTTAGTAATGCTAGAAGTTTTTTGTCTTGGTGTTTGGAGTGTTTGGGTCTTATATTATCATTGAACCAAGATTACTGGTTTCTATTTTGTCTGCGAACTTATGTATGCCATTCTGGTATTTGAGTTTTGTTGTGGATGATAGTGATGCTTGGACTTTTATATGACTTCATGATTTTTAATTATTATTCAGTTTATGTTTAATGGTGTAAATGAAATGTGGGAGTGGTTTACGGTATGAAATTCTGATTATTTTATTTAAATGGACCGTTTTTATAAAAACTAGAACTTTTGACAATTTTCAAATAAATCAAGGAATTTCCCACCTTTGTGAAATTCCCTTTCTACCACTGGCCCGGGTTTTGGGTCGTTACAGAAATTTTTGGTATCAGAGCTTTGAGTTTAACAGCTCGGACGTATAACCATTAAACTAGGGTGAAGTTATTTTTATGACAAGTATACATCATTATCTCACAAATAGTTTGGCATATTATTTCAAACTTGTAGCGATGCCTCCTAGAAGAGTTCCGAGGCACCAGTCGAGTGCTAAATCTCCTCATCTAGATTTCACTCATCTGATTGAGGCAATGCAGTAGGCTTACGTCCAGATGAACAATCCAGACTATCAACCTCTAGCTCCGAGGGAACATGAGTTGGATAAGGCTGATCATCTCTAGTGGTTCATGCATCTCCAGCCAGGGCAGTTTGATTGTATACCAGAAGCTCTCACGGCAATTGCTTGGTTGTGTGAGATGGAGAGGCACTTCCGAGCCCTTGGTACTCCAGTTGAGTTTTGGGCTGTGTTTGTTATTACCCGTTTGACGGGAAGTGCTATTCATTGGTGGGAGATAGTGGAACGGATGGAAGATGTAGTGGGTCTGACTTAGGAAGACTTTGAACGGATTTTCAAGGCCCAGTATGCTAATGAGGATCAATAGGATAAAGTTGTGAACCGATTTGAGACATTGATTCAAGGTAACAGAACGGTGAATGAGTACCTGATATAGTTCACTGAGTTGGCAAGTGTTGCTCTTGGACCTGATACGAGTGAGAAGTACCGAGTTGCCAAGTTCAAGAGTCGTTTGAATCGGAATATTTTCAACAGGATTGGTACTCAGACCTTCCGTACTCTTCCAGAGATTGCAGTGGCTACCCAGCAGGCAGAGGCCATCGAAGAAGGATTGGATTCCAGGAGGAACCAGCAGAGAGGTAATGACAGGAAATCCACCAGAAGGAACCAAGGGCAGTGGTCAGCCCAGGGTACTCTGAACAGTGGGAGCTCGAACAGCAGTGATTCCTCAGGGGGTGGCAGAGGCAGTCCATATGGAGAATGTTTTGGTTGTGACCAGCCGGGTCATCGGAAGAAGGAGTGTCCCAACTGCCTACAGAATTCTCCTCTTTCTCAGGGAGGACCACAGAGGAGCCAGTCCAGTTCTGTTTCTTATCCGAACACTCAAGCAAGGCCACAACAGTCACAGGATACTTCGCAGGCTTTTACTTCCCCTCAGCCTTATCAGCATCAGTACTGCCCTCAGGGTTTTACTCAAAACTTTCAGACTCATCAGGCCTCAAAGAGTCAGGGTGGGTGTGGATACGACAGTAGTGGTCCAGGATCCAGCAATAGTCGTCCTGGTCAGGGGAGAGGCAACAAGGGAAAAGGGAAGGTGACTGGTCAAGCCTATACTTTTACTGGGGCAGACGGCACTCAAGATCACACCGGCCGAGGTGTACTCGACTGGGCTTGGTAGAGCCCTACTAGATCACCCGACTAGTCTAGTCGAGCTCTATCAGGTCACTCGACTAAATCTGGTAGAACTTTATTGGATCCAGTCGAGCTGTTGAGTGATTTGGTTGAGCTAAACTAAAGTCACTAAGTACTCAACTTGACCCATTGAGATTTAGAATGAGAAGCTTATATCATTTATTATTCATAAATTTCATTCTTAAAATAATTTAAAAATCTACCATGTAATTTTTATTATTCTCAACATAAATAATGTATATTTATCATAGGAATACCTCGTATAGTTATCTATATTCGATATGATGGTAAATGAAAGGAGGATTAAAATCTGTACAAATGGAACCCGAGGAATAAAGAAGTTATCCCCGTGATTGTTGAAGATTCTAGTATTAACTTAGGGGAATTTTCAGAAAAGTTGTACAAGAGGCTTGATTTGAATCAAAATGATGTGGAACTAAAACTAAGTTACTTACATATAAATCTACGAGAAAAGTTGCCACTAGTTATCTTACGAAAGAATGAATGTCTTGCTACTTATCTTTTAGATCATAGAGAGTTCAACTGTAGAACAACACTACATGTATAGGTCATTATGAAGGAAGAATATTGCAAAGGCATCGAAGGTTGTACAAATGAAAAGGAAGAAATGTTAGTAGATGATTACTTTGATCGTCAATTTCACATAGAGAAAAATGTTTATGATGTTGAATCTGCACCAAACCGTGAATGTGCAATTCTCGATGCTGACATTCATCTTCTTAACACAAACACAATAGCATCATCACCGACTCTATGACATGCTGGTGTTTATTGGAATAAATTTTTGAAAAATATTTTCATAAAATCATTTTCAAGAATACCATAGTTTTGTAAATTCAAGAAAAGCAGTGGAATAGGTAGTTTAAAATTTTTCTTTTTCCAAAATATTTCGGATCGTGATCTAACATAAATTAACTCTTGATCTAGACAAGAATAATACCCAGATTCACTCCACAACCATCTCGTCTTCCTGTCTATTCTCAAAAGTGATTTGATTGATCCGGTGAGTGGTCACCTTCTTACTTCTCAACAAAGAGATTTGTAGACAAACAAGAAGACAATCTTCTCGAAATGATTTCTCTAGGTTGACCAATAACACTAAGGATGGAATCCCTAGGGTTGGTTGATTTTCTGCTCTCCCTCTCTCTCTGTTATGCGTGTGACACTCTCTTCTCAAGGGGGTGTTTCACGTATAATACACTTATGTCTGGTTGCTAGAGAACTTTTCTCTTAACTATAGAGAGATTAGTAAACCCTAATGGGCTTATTGGGCTTGTTGGGCTCAAATGATCATCAAATGACTATTGGGCTTTGATTTAAGTTAGACATGGGACAAGATGGATCCATAAAGCCTAAGCTCCAATGAACCATAGACCCGCTATCATAACTAACTCTTAATTATGATTACACCTTGTCCATCAATATTAGGGCACACCACTATAGGCCCAATATTGTACTCTTGGACTAAATATCATTTATTTTTCTGTGAAGCTTATTAACAATTAATTAGCTTGATCCATTTAGCATATACTATACCTGTGGACATACCTCCAATGTAATGCCGTACTAGTATGGTGAAATTATCGTATTACCCCTCTAGTATATATTTACCTTTGAGTTGCCATTTTTCATCTAATGGATAATAGTTGATTATGGTATTTGTATCTGCTTATACCAACACAGTCAAATTCATATAGTGAATACTGGGGCCCTAGTTTATATTATCCAAGTACTTGAAAAAACTCAAAGTGACATCATATGCATGGTGTCCATCATGAAAAACATTCTACATATTTCATATACCTTATCTTCTAAGATATTGGAGTTCGAACCATAAATCGGAATTAGTTTTTTAGTAACTCAAAAAGACAAAACACATGAAAGTAAGTTCGTTAATCACTAGAATTAAGGTATTCTACAATAGTGCTAGATTAGTAAAATTAGAAATTTGAGTTACAGCACTTAGCCTCAAATTCTAATTCACTAGGTCTTATTCGATGCTTTTATAACTTTCTTATAACATATTAGTGTTTCTATCTGAAGACTCACTTCGATAATTAGAGACTTCATTAATTAAATAGACAACACTACATTTTATGGTATAGTAAAGTATTCCATCTTCAATATGCAGAATAAAAATAATTTAATTTGGACATAATGAAATAAATAATATAATATCTCTCACATATAAACTCATCATACGAATAATTATTTATTACTCATTTCATGTCTTAGAATCTTTTAGATGTTTATATAAGATGACCATACACATCACATGTATATCAATAGGACATAAATAAAATAGAAATTCATAACATGGAATTTATTAATAACAAATAGATACTAAATAATCCAATAAATATTGTTTATAATATCTAAATAATAAATTGCTTTATAGGATATTATTCTAACATAACATTCAAAGAGAGATTTAGCTATTGTGGACCAAGTTGAACTAGGTGAGCATTGTGAATCGATGGACCATGATGACATGCTAGATAATCTATGAAATCTAGTAAGTAATGATGACACTTTTAGTTTTATAGACGAGTCAAATTTGGCAATTGGTCAGGAATTTATTAACAAAGATGAGGTGAAAAATAAGTTGAAAGAAATTTCCCTACAAGCTTGATTTGAGATGAAAATAATTAATTCTAACAAGTCACTCTATGTAACAAAATGCATTGATAAAATATGCAAATGGGCAGTGTGGGCAGCAAAGATTAGTAATTCAGAGTGTTTCTCGATCCAAACATATTGTAACACTCATACTTGCTCTCTTATTAGCCAAAAAATAAAGCATAGACAAGCAAGTTCAGTTGTAATTACAGCAATGGTGAAATCAAATTTTGAAGGTTAGAAAGATACACCAACCCCAAAATTGATAATGATGATGATACAAAACAAACACATGTCAGTAACATATTTGAAATCTTGGTTAGGAAAAAAAAAACTTACTAATGACCTTCTCAAGGGTTCACCCGAATTGAGTTTTCGATCTCTACCAGCATATTTATACATGGTTTAAAAAATGAATCCAGGTACTGTCATACATTTAGAGGTAGATGAAGATGGCAAATTCAAATATGTTTTTTTTTGGATTATGCAGCATACATTAAGGGATCTCGTTGTATGAGAAAAGTTATTTCAGTGGATGGGACTTGATTAAAGAGTAAATACAAAGGTGTAATGCTCATTGCTATGGTACAAAATGGTAATTTTAATCAATATCTCCTAGCTTGGGCAATTGTTGACTCGGAGAATGAGGCTTCATGGTCTTGGTTGTTTACGTAGCTAAAAGAGCTTATACTAGATGATGAGGAGTTGATCATCATTTTAGATAGGAACCAACACATTATTAAGGTAGTTAAAGATGTTTATACAAAGTCACATCATGGGCATTGTAGGTAGCATCTCACCCAGAATATCAAGAAATATGTTAGAGTTAAAGGGATAGTTAGACTTTTCAATGACACTGCTAATGCCTACAAAGATTCTGACTTCAATAAATTCTATGTTGAATTGAAGAATAGATATCCAAACATTACGAACTATCTTGAAGAAAACACTGATGTAAAACAATGGGCAAGATCTTACTTTATGGGTGCACGTATAATATCATGACTACGAATGGCACTGAATCAATTAATTCAGCATTGAAGCAAGAAAGAGAGTATCCCATAATTGCATTGTTGGATGCCATTCATGGGAAAGTATCTGAGTGGTTCAACAAACATTGCAACACTTGTTAGAATAATATCCTATAATATAGTTTATTATTTAGACATTATAAACAATATTTATTAGATTAGTTAGTATCTATTTGTTATTAATATATTCCACGTTATGAATTTCTATTTCATTTATGTCCCATTGATATACATGTGACGTGTATTTTATCTTATGTAAACATCTAAAAGATTCAAAGATATGAAATGAGTAATAAATAATTATTCGTATGATGAGTTCATATGTGGGAGACATTATATTCTTTATTTCATTATGTCTAAATTAAATTGTTCATATTCTGCATATTGAAGATGGAATACTTTACTATGCTATAGAATATAGTATTGTCTATTAAATTAATGAAGTCTCTAATTATCGAAGTGAGTCTTCAGATAGAAACACTAATGTGTTATAAGAAAGTTATAACAGTATCGAACAGGACCTAGTGACTTAGAATTTGAGGTTAAGTGCCGTAACTCAAATTTCTAATTTTACTACTCTAGCACTATTGTAGATGACCTTAATCCTAGTGATTAACAAACTTATTTTCATATGTTTTGTCTTTTTGAGTTACTAAAGAACTAGTTCCGATTTATGGTTCAAACTCCAGTATCTTAAAAGATAAGATATATGAAATATGCAGAACATTTTTCATGATAGACACTATGTATATGATGTCACTTTGAGTTTTTTCAAATACTTGGGTAATATAAACCAGGGTCCCGGTATTCACTATGTGAATTTGACTGTGTTGGTATAAGCAGATACAAACACCATAGTCAATTATTATCCATTAGATGAAAAATTGCAACTCAAAGGTAAATATATACTAGAGGGGTAATACGGTACTTTCACCCTACTAGTACAGCATTGTATTGAAGGTATGTCTACAGGTATAGTATATGCAAAATGGATCAAGCTAATTAATTATTAATAAGCTTCACAGAAAAACAAATGATATTTAGTCTAAGAGTACAATATTGGGCCTATAGTGCTGTGCCCCAATATTAATGGATAAGGCCTAATCATAATTAAGAGTTAATTATGATAGTGGGTATATGGTTTATTAGAGTTTGGGCTTTATAGATCCATCTGGTTCCCTGTCTAGCTCAAATTAAAGCCCAATAGTCATTTGATGATCAGTTGAGCCTAACAAGCCCAATAAGCTCATTAGGGTTTATTAATCTCTCTGTAGTTAAGAGAAAAGTTCTCTAACAACCAGGCACAAGTGCTACACATGAAACACCCCCTTGAGAAGAGAGTGTCACATGCATAACAGAGAGAGAGGGAGAGCAGAAAATTGGCCAACCCTAGGGATTCCATCCTTTGTGTTTTTAGTCAACCCAGAGCAATCATTTCGAGAAGATTATCTTCTTGTTCTTTTACGGATCTCTTTGTTGGGAATCAAGAAGGTGACCACTCATCGGATCAATCAAACGGCTTTCGAAAATAGACGGAAAGATGAGAAGGTTGTGGAGCGAATCCGGGTATTGTTCTTGTCTAGATCAAGAGTTAATTTATGTTAGATTATGATCTGAAACGTTTTGTAAAAAGAAAAATTTTAAACGACCAATTCCGTTGCGTTTCTTGATTTTACAAAACTATCGTGTTCTTGAAAAATAATTTCATGAAAATATTTTCCAGAAATTTATTCCAATAATCACCAGTAATTGGTACGAGAGCATGGTTTTATTGTTGATGTAACATATTTTACTCCGATCTATTCTCATGTTAATTGATGTTTTTGAATTCCGGAAAGATTTTATTTATGTTTGGTTTTATTCATATTATGAGTATGCTCTAGTTTGCATGATGATTAATAGATTCAATGAATTTGAATGATTATTTGATTAGATGTTGCTATGAGGTAATGATCATGTTTATTTTGATTTTCATTTTTCTGGCATGTTCTTGATTTCTATGTGTTCATGTTTTATGTACTTGATAAAACTATGCATGGAAATGTTTTGATCTTTAATTGTTTTTTGAATTTTATGAAAACTGCTTTTTTTCAATTTTTTTTAAAAACAAGACGATGAAGCAATGCACGGCTAGGAGCCATGTGAACCGCCTGCGCCAGGCCTGTAGGTGTGACCTGCGCACGGGCCGCACGAATATGGCCATGCACATGGCCGTGTGAATGGGATTCGCGTGTAGCCTGGGGGCTGCCTCCCTGCGTAGGCCACGCGGGTGCACCCCACACATGCAGTACAAGCTCAGCCCTTAAAGCCACACGGATGTGATTCACAGATGGCCTACAAGCGGCCAGCCTAAGCATGCCGCGCAGAATCACACCATGCATGTAGCACGGGCTCAGCTCTGCTAGTCGCGTAGATACGATCCATGCGTGGCTTGCGGGTGGCCAGCCTGCGCATACTGCGCAGGATCACCCTGCGCATGTCATGTTGGTATGACCGCACGGCCGCACGAGTAGCCTCTTGTGCCTTGGCCGCTCAGGGTGCCACCTCATATGCTTGTCATGCGATTGTTACGTGGGCCCGTTGTCACTCGGGAGTTGTCCCGAGCGAGGTCGCGTAGTGTTATGCGAGCTTATTAGCACCCGGTAGTTGTCCCGAGTGTGGCCGTATACCGGCTTGCCGTTTCGTCCGTCGGCTTGTCCCGACATGTTTCGTATTTTTTGCCATAATTTTAATTATTTTTATTTTAAAATTAATTTAATTTATCTATAGTTTTATGGAAACTAATAGATTAAGTTTTAAATTTATATTTTTAAAATCCTTATTAAATTTGAATTTTCGAAATTTAAATTGATAAGATATTTTAATTTGAATTATGGATATAATTGATATCCATAATATCTTAATTATTCTTTGAATGATTAGAGATATTTTAAAATAGAAATTTTTAAAATTAAATATTATGAGATAATATCTTTTTAGTTTTAAATTCAAATTTTGAATAGATATTTTGAAAAATTGATTATATGATAGTTGATAATCTATTTTTGAATTTGAAATTTGTTTAAATTCAAAGTAGAGATATTATAGGAGATTTTATTTGTAAAATCTTCTATCTTTTAAATTTTAAATTTTGTGAAGATTTGAAATTTAAATTTAAATTAGAATATCTTTTCAAATCTTCAAATTTGAATTTATAGTTGGTAGATATTTAATAAAATTAGATACTTATTTGAATTTTGAATTCAAATCTGATAGGATAAGATAATGAGAGATATTTAATGAAGTTAAATTCAAATTAAGATTTCAAAAGTTGAAATTTAAATGAGATATTTAAGGAGATTTAATTAGTTAAATCTTTTATTTAAATTGATTAGATTTTGTGAAAATCTTTTCTAATTTATATTATAAATATTATCTTCCATATTTAAATATTTAACATCATTTTATCAATTAGAATTATTTAAATGTTAAATAATTTTAAATTACCGGAAATTAATAAATCATTAACAATTAATTATTAACCTACTTACTGCTTTGATATTATTAGGACAATGTTACATGTATGCCTAATAATTAAGTATTATTACATGATCTTTAGTAACATGTCATATAAAAAAATTAGAGCTACTCTCACGCAAATATAAACATGCTTACATAACAGATTTTAGGTTACTAAATTAGTTAGATAACTAGATAAAATCGGTAAATCCCTTATTATAAAATATTGAGTGGGAGAAGGTATGTGATATCTATGGTCTCCATTGTTGGTTCGTTCTGTATTAGGATGAGCATTACCTCAGAATCTTGCTGAGCTCCCGTAGGAGGGTTTTTCGTCTGGGTAATACTGGAAACGAGCTTCTAAGGATAAGGTACTAGGTAGACTATATGAGGCTGATCGCCTGTAGGAGATGGTCTTATATAGAAAGTTTAGTTACCAAAACAATGATTAAATACTCAACTCGAAGCATTAATATCCTCTCATAGGAGTTCTTATTAGTCGATTAGAGGAGCAAAGAGAATGGTAGCTAGAAATATGGGATAAGAATTATCTGTCTATTTACTAATTAAAATTGTTTCAGTTTGACTTGTTGATTGCATAACTTCCCGTAGGAGGCTTGAAATCAATGGTAGGTTAAATTACCATGAATATAAGTGATAGTCTTAGGGATATTTTACTTGTATATTGTATGATTAATACTTTATGTCAATTATTTGAAACATGATATATAATGTTTGCTTATGCATGGAATATTTATTTATTTTTCAGTAGATATGACACTTAATTCTTTATCCACTTTACTCACATAAAATAAGCTGGACGGTGAAAATTATGTAGACTAGAAATGTAATCTAGACATAGTACTTACTGCTGACAAATATAAGTGGGTTCTCACCACTCCATGTCCTACTCAGCCAATTAAGGAATCCACCAACGATGAAAGAAACTTATATGATAAGTGGAAGTAATCTGAAAGATGGCTAAGTGCTATATACTTGGCTCAATGAGCAATATATTACAACAACAACATCGTGGGATGGATACTGCTGTTGACATTATGCTGAGTGTTGACGAAATGTTCACCAGTCTCAATTGTCAAGCTAGAAATGAGGTTATAAGTGTATTTATGAATCTTCGTCAAAAGAAGGATACTCCAGTTTGGGAACATATAACGAAAGTCATCGCATAACTTAACGAACTGGAAATCCTTAGAGTTGAAATTGATTGTGACACCCAAATTGACATGGTTTTGAACACATTGTCAGACACTTTCAATCAATTTAAGATTGATCATGAGATTCGCCAAAAGGATTATACTCTTACAAGCCTGATGAAAGATATGCAAATAACAGATAATATTCTTAAGAAGAATAATTCAGGGTCAGCTGAGGCTAATGTAGCTCAAGCGATTTCTTCCAAACCTAATTCGAAAGGCAAAGGTAAAAGGAAGAAAAAGACTCTTGCTTTTCTAGCTCTAAAGAAAAAGAAGACCAAGAAGGATTCCAAACCAAAGGGAAAATATTTCCGCTATGGTGAGGATGGACATTGGAAGAGGAACTGTAAAACTTACCTACCCCTTAAGAAGGAGAAGGAAAATGACAAGGACAAACAAGGTAATGACAATTGGATCGTAGATTCGGGAGTTACTGACCATGTTTGTATTACTTTGTAGGGGTTCAAAGAAACTAGGAAGTTTGCTAGTGAAGAGTTCACATTGCGATTAGAAGATGGCTCAATAGTTGAAGCTCGTGCAATGAGAGATGTTATTTTGAATTTTGATGATTTTAGGTTTTTCGAAATAAAAAATTGTTATTATATTCCAGTGTTTAAATGGAATTTGATTTTTGTTTCCTGTTTGATGAGACAAGGTTATTTTGTTCATTTTGACAATAGAGATTCTATTAGAAAGAATAAAAGTCTTATTTGCACTGGTACTCATAGAAGTAATCTTTTCTTTATTCAACCTAAAAGTATCTCATTGCACAATCTTGAAAATGTTTTTGAACATGTAGAATCTAAACATAAGAAAGTGAAAGTGAGTACTAATGATGAAACTTATCTCTGGCATTTGAGACTCGATCATATTAACCTAAACAGAATTCAAAGGTTAGTTAATGATGGACCTCTAAGTTAGTTAGAAGTCAAACCATTACCAACTTATGAATCCTGTCTGGAAGGTAAAATGACTAAAAGACCATTTACTGGAAAAGGTCTTAGAGTTCAAGAGTGTCTTAAGTTAGTACACACTGATGTCTGTGGGCTCTTGAATATTCAAGCTCGAGGAGGTTTTGAATACTTCATTACGTTTACGGATTATTATTCTAGATTTGGTTATGCTTGCCTAATGCAACGCAAATCGGATTCTTTTGAAAAGTTTAGAGAATTCAAAGCAGAAACTGAAAAGTAGTTAGGAAAGAACATAAAGAACTTTTGATCTGATCGATGTGGTGAATACCTCTCTGGAGAATTCTCTGAATTTCTCATAGACAATGGGATCATATCTTAACTCATAACACCTAGTACGCCTCAACTAAATGGTATTGCTAAAAGAAGAAATAAGACACTTTTGGATATAGTTGGGTCGATGCTCAGTTATTCACAATTACCTGCATCTTTTTGGGTTTATGCCTTAGAAACTGCTATGTATCCGCTGAATATAGTTCCTTTCGGGTCAGTACATAAGACACCATTCAAACTGTGGAAAGGACATAAACCTAGTTTGCGTTATATCCATATTTAGGGTTATCCAGCATACATGTTGAAAGGCAAAACGACTAAGTTGGAATCACGATCTGAATTGTATCTATTTATGGGTTACCCAAAAGGAATAAGAGGATATTATTTCTATAGTACTGAAGAAAAGAAAGTGTTTGTGAGTACAAATACTACTTTCTTGGAAGAAAACCATATGAAAGATTTCAAGCCCAAAAGTAAGTTAATTCTAGAAGAATTAACCGATGATGTTATCAGCCAATCTATAGAAGATAAGATAGAGAAAGTACTTAGAAAAAATAAATCACTTGAAACTCAATAAACATCGGATCCTCGTTGTAGTGAGAGAGTTGTGAGACAACCTGAAAGATACTTGGGAATAAGAGAGTCTTGTGACCAAGAATCTGATCCTTACACCTACAATGAGGCAATGGATGATGTTGATAAAAATCTCTGGCAAAAGGCAATGGAATCTGAAATAGAGCCCATGTACTCTAATAAAGTCTGGGAACTTGTAGATCCACCTGAAAGGATAAAACCCATTGGGTGTAAGTGGGTCTATAAGAGAAAGAGAGGAATAGATGGGAAAGTAAAGTCTTTCAAGGCAAGGTTAGTTGCAAAGGGTTATACACAGAAGGAAAGTATCGACTATGAAGAAATCTACTCTCTTGTAGCTATGATCAAGTCTATTCGTACACTCTTATCCATCGCTGCATCTCTTGATTATGAGATATAGCAAATGGATGTCAAGACTGTATTCCTGAATGGCAATCTTCATGAACGTATCTATATGATACAACCAGAGGGATTCATTGAAAAGGGTCAAGAAAGAAAAGTTTGTGAACTTAATAGATCTATTCATGGACTTAGCAAGCATATAGATCATGGAACATAAGATTTGATGAAGCAATTAATTCTTATGGTTTTGAATGAAACGTAGATGAACCTTATGTCTATAAAAGAACTCAGGATAACAAAGTGATTTTTCTTGTATTGTATGTTGATGATATTCTAATCATTGGGAATGTTGTTAGATCATTATCATCAGTAAAAGTCTGGTTAGCACAATAGTTTGATATGAAAGACTTAGGTGAAGCTTGCTATATTCTAGGAATACAGATTCTATGAGACAGAAAGAACAAATGCATAGCTTTATCACAAGCTTCATATATAGATAAAATACTGGTTAGGTTTGCAATGCATAATTCCAAGAAAGGTTTAACACCCTTTCGTAAAGAAATTACTCTGTCTAATGAGAATTCTCCTATGATAGAAAAAGAGAAAGAACAAATGAGAAATATTCCTTATGCCTCGGCAGTGGGAAGTCTCATATATGTCATGCTTTGCACAAGACCAGATATTTGTTATGCTATTGGGATTGTAAGTCGTTTCTAATCCAATCTAGGACTTGAACATTGGGGTGTAGTCAAGCATATTCTAAAGTATCTCCGGAGAACTAGAAATCATATGCTTATATATTCTGGAGAAGATCTAACACCTGTTAGATATACTGATTCGGATTTTCAATCTGATAAAGACTCTAGAAGATCAACCTTTGGTTCAGTCTTCACCTTGGTGGTGGAGCCATTGTATTGAGGTGTATCAAGCAATCTTGTATTGCAGATTGATCCATAGAGGCTAAATATGTGGCCACTTCTGAAGCAGCCAAAGAGGCAGTCTAGCTTTGTAGCTTCCTTATAGATCTCGAGGTAGTACCTGAAGCACAATATTCTATGACACTCTACTGTGATAACAGTAGAGCAGTTGCTAATTCTAGAGAGCCCAGAAGCCACAAGAGGAGAAAAAATATAGAGAGGAAATATCATGTACTCAGAGAAATTATTGAAAGAGGAGATGTGATAATGAGTAAAATAGTGTCTGCAGAGAACCTTACTGATTCTTTTACCAAATCTTTTACTACCAAAGTATTTGAGGACTACCTAAAAGGAATGAGATTACATGATATGTCACATCTGTTTTAAAGGCCAAGTGGAAGATTGTTGGAATAATGTCGTATAAAGCAGTTTATTATGTAGACATTATAAACAACATTTATTGGATTATTTAGTATCTATTTGTTATTAGTAAATTTTATGTTATGAATTTCTATTTCATTTATGTCACATTGATATATATGTAATGTATATATTTATCTTATGCAAACATTTAAAAGATTCCAAGACATGAAATGAGTAATAAAGAATTATTCGTATGATGAGTTCATATATGGGAGACATTATATTTTTTATTTCATTATGTCTAAATTAAAATATTCGCATTCTGTATATTGAAGATGGAATACTTTACTATGCCAGAGAATGTAGTGTTGTCTATTTAATTAATGAAGTCTCTAATTATCGAAGTGAGTCTTCGGATAAAAACACTAATGTGTTATAAGAAAGTTAAAATAGCATCGAACAAGACCTAGTGAATTAGAATTTGAGGTTAAGTGTCGTAACTCAAAATTCTAATTTTACTAATCTAGTACTATTGTAGAAGACCTTAATCCTAGTAATTAACGAACTTACTTTCATGTGTTTTGTCTTTTTGAGTTACTAAAGGACTAGTTCCAATTTATGGTTCGAACCCCAGTATCTTAGAAGATAAGATATATGAAATGTGTATAACGTTTTTCATGATGGACACCATACATATGATGTTACTTTGAGTTTTTTCAAGTACTTGGATAATATAAACTAGGGACCCGGTATTCACTATGTGAATTTGAATGTGTTGGTATAAGCAGATACAAACACCATAGTCAACTATTATACATTAGATGAAAAATGGCAACTCAAAGGTAAATATATACTAGAGGGATAATACGGTAATTTCACCCTACTAGTACGATATTGCATTGGGGGTATGTCTACAGGTATAGTATATACTAAATGGATCAAGCTAATGAATTGTTAATAAGCTTCACAAAAAAATAAATGACATTTAGTCCAAGAGTACAATATTAGGCCTATAGTGGTGTGCTCCAATATTAATGGACAAGGCCCAATCATAATTAAGAGTTAATTATGATAGTGGGTATATGGCTTATTGGAGCTTGGGCTTTATGGAGCCATCTGGTCCCCTGTCTAGCTCAAATTAAAGCCCAATAGTCATTTGATGATCAGTTGAGCCCAACAAGCCCAATAAGCCCATTAGGGTTTACTAATCTCTCTCTAGTTAAGAGAAAAGTTCTCTAGCGACCAGACACAAGTGTTACACTTGAAATACCCCTTTGAGAAGAGAGTGTCACACGGAGAAAATTGGCCAACCCTAAGGATTCCTTCCTTGGTTTTTTTGGTCAACCGGAGAAATCGTTTTAAGAAGATTGTCTTCTTGTAAGTCTGTGGATCTCTTTGTTGGGAATCAAGAAGCTAACCACTCACAAATCAATCAAACAGCTTTCGAGAATAGACAGGAAGACGAGAAGGTTATGGAGGGAATCCGGGTATTATTCTTGTCTAGATCAAGAGTTAATTTATGTTAGATCATAATTTGAAACATTTTGTAAAAAGAAAAATTTTAAACGACTAATTCCGCTGGATTTCTTGATTTTACAAAACTATGGTATTCTTGAAAATGATTTTATGAAAAAATTTTCTGGAAATTTATTCCAATAAACACCAGTAATATACACTAAGGATCCCAATCTTGGCAAAAAATTTCTGTAGCCATCTTCTTTTTGAAGAAAGATGCTTTATCATCAGTGAGGTAATGAAATGGGAGGTCAGCCATGTCAAGCTAGATGAATTTGATCGCATACACCACATAATCACTATTATTATTAAAATAATAAAATTATTTATTTATAATTAACGACTTAATAAAATCAATTATGAGATGAGATAAATAAAAACTTACGGATCACACTAGGGCACGTCAAAAGGGCGAATGTATGGCCATGGAACATGAAGATGCTCTAGTATATGCTTATAGTGTTCAGATAAATGGAGCTTAGTTAGGATTATTGTTTGGAATGGCAACATCACATTATTCAACTCCTTTGTTGCGGTCAATAGTTGATTGCAATCATATATAACTAACTCAAATGCATCTAAATTTGCTTTGATTGTAACCCAATGTTTACCAACTATATTTAGTGGCATATGCAACTTTTTGACTTCTTTCTAAGTCATGCACTAGGGTTTGGGTGATTGGCCTAAAATGTATCGTTTTAACTCTTCATCTATAATTAAAGAGTTTGAGTTGAAATTGCTAACCATCAACTAACTGAATTTCTTATCTAAAATAACTGAGTCCTGTGCAGTCACATTTAAATATTTATGTTGTCGCTTCTTAAGGCCTCACAGGGCCTCATCAATATACTGCAATATCGAAACAAATTACATTATTATCTTTTTAACAAATATTACAATAACATTTATGATGTATTAATAAATTAGAGACTATTTAGTGACATAACTCTTTAGATAAAAACTCCTTCTCATTCATGATCTATTAAAAAAATGAGACTTTGTTTAGTGAGACCACACTCAATGTCCGAGTTCAATTTCCAATAATTGTCATAAGTCTTCTTTTTGTCATCATCGATGTATCACAAAATATCATACTTGATAAGAACATCTCGATGAAACCTTGTGCAACAAGTTGGATTAGTGTATGGTGAGTTTATATAGCACGAGGACTTTAATTGCCTTTTTAGTCCCTATTCACGATTAGCATCTGAGAAGGTAACTCAACCCCAAAAGCTTGTTGTTACTCAATATTAGGAGATTATTGTTGTAGAACACGAGGAGCTTGTTGTAGCTCAACTTCAAAAGCTTGTTGTTGTCCTAACCCCTGAGCTTGTTGCTCAATCTCAAAATTCCTATTATCTAATATCGGGGGTATTATGTAATATATCCTTGAGTAATCATCATTGGTAATACATGTAATATAATGGATATCAATGGTCCTAAGGTCATTATGAATATCACTACTTCGTGGAATAAAAGTGGTATCTCATTGTTGCACCAAAGACTCTATCTTTGCATTCAACCTCGCCATGCTTGACCTAATCATTGAAAACTGTTAATCCATATGGGCCTTAAGTTCACTAAACAAATCTATGGTCTCCCTCAACCTCCTATCTGACCGAGATGATTCTAGTAGACTCTACATGTTAATGCTATCATGGAGGCGAGAATAACCGTGTTGTTGTGGGATTGACATCTAAATATCCTCCTCGCACGACATGGCTCGTGTCATGGACACTACTTGTGTCACCAACCATTTTATCTTCATCAGTAGTAAGGCCTTCACTTATAGCACTAATATTAGTACGAGCCTCATAATCTTATGTTTCATCAAGCCAATTGACCGTGCCTCCAACATATAATACAGCTGTCAATAAATCTACCTCAAGGTTACGTTTTGACTTAGTTATACAAACAAAATCTTGCATGTATGGTATCGCTTTCTCATCCCTAATCGGAATAAGGATGCTTTTTATTTCCTGAAACGTGAAAAATTAAAATAATAATTTAAAACATATATTGTTTAGACTATAATATAGACTAAAAACATAACTAATGAGACACTGACCTATGAATTACCTAATGCTTTTAGTATATTACCATAAGAAGGAGATTGTTTATTTTTCTTTATCATCTTCCATTGACAAATCCTAGGTACAGGTTCATCAATGTAGTCTTGAAGCTTTGCGTACTTAGCTACGACCAACGGTATACATTCGTACACCAATGTCTACAAAGTGAAATAAGTAAATTCCTTATATTATGAACATTTATTTTTTTTTTAAAAAAAAAGAGTAGTAAACTTTTATTCTCTTTAAGAAATTTGCTTACTGATAAAGGAAGCATGAAGCCAACATAACTATACACGGAATTCCTATTTCTAGTAAGCAATTTGGCCTTCTCTTTTAATGGCCTTCGAAAATATTTTACTAGAAACTTAAATAAATGCGTTCCCCAAGGAAATTCATTGAACATGTTAAAATCATCAATCAACCCTAATAATGTCCCATCAATGGCAACATCATGTTTATCCCTAGGAAATAAGACAGTTGAGACAAAAAAGAGCATGGCCATCTTTAATCTTTCTTTATCAAATGTAGAGGGATTTCTCTGTGTATTCCTACTTTGTGCTTGAGCGACCATATTTTTTAGTTTTTTCCTCACAATGTTGATAGTAATGCAATCTTCATTGCCAAAGTACCTATCACAAAATGTGGTTGATTTTTCTTGTGATTCCTAACCTACTGGATATTTTGAGAATTTTATCTCAGATATTAATGCATACTCTATTAGTGATAGTCGGAATGGTTTCCTATTGACAATGAACCATATCTTTGAATCTTGGTAACAATCTGCTTCTCCAACAAGTAATAGCCACATCATTTGATTTGAGTGTTGGTAGTACTCTAGTAGATCAAGAAAGTGACCAAACTAAGATTGGTGCTTGAACCAATATAAGCTTGCTGAGTGGTCATTTAGTTCATTCTTGAAATAGTTGACAATATCCACAAATGAATATTTTATGCCTATTTTGCACTCAAAGTATTCGCTCTACTTTAAAATAAAGCTCAGTCGAGGGATATTTTCAACCTGTAATTAAATAGAGACAAATATCATATTTGCCAAAAATTAAGAATCTATCATACTTTAATCATTTATAAAAAACACTTACTTGCTCTTCATTTTGAGCTTGTTCATGATTATCTATATGAGCGGAAGAATGTGATGGCTCCAACGATCTTTGATCAACAACCTACAAGATAAAAAGAACACTTGGTACAAAAATTAATAGGAAAAAGTGTATAAATAAGGAACCAATCAAGCTCTACTGATCCAGTCAATATTTCTAGAAACCTCAGTATTTACTTTACCGAGTCCAGTAGAGCTCAATTGGATCCAATAGAGATTTTCACCTTCATTGCCTATTAGGCTCATTATTACTCGATTGGACACAATAGAGTTCAACTGGATCTAGTAGTACTTGACGAATCCAATAGAGATTTTGAGAAATATTATCTACTCTTACAAAATTTGTTTGAACCCAATAGAGCTCAACCGAGTCTAATAGAGATTTTGGAAAGATCATGTTTTTCCAAAAAAAAACTCAAGTGGACCTGGTCTAGTTCTACATGAGTAAGATATTTTTGTGTCTTCATACCTCAATATGAGCCAACGGAGATTGTTATGCCTAATTGAATACGTTACAAATTAAGCTCAATAAAATAACTAATTATATTGTCTTTAAAGTTAAAATGAACTAATTTACCTCATTTCTTAGACAAGTCTTAACCATAGTTGGAGTTGCTATGGGTATCGATTGTGATGATGTCGTTGGAATGATTGGTGGCAATGTTGGACACACATTGGACACTAAATACTCCGAGTTAGATTCATTTACAAGCACTCATTCTGTCTGTAATTGTCATTTATAAGGAATACTTGGAATTTTAATATGTGTTATGAAAAGAGAGAAACTAAAAAAGCCTAATAAGACATCAAATAACTATTAAATAAGCCATGATGGCTAATTTTTTTTCAATATAAAGACACAATATTTATAAATTCTATAATGTTGCTCAAATCTAAATTCAAAAACAATCATTGCATCAATATTGCTTAATATTTAGCAAAAGTTAAGTTCATAATGATTCATAATACATTATTCAACTTCTAGAAACACAAATATTGTTGAATTTTTTCATTCCTCAAAATTCTTTTGAAACCCAACAAATACATAAGTATTTCAAATTTGAATCAATAGCATCGTAATATTGAAAGAAAAAAATTTCTGCTCCAAAATGTTAGCACTCAACAACAAAATCAATTCTAATATATTTATATAAATCATTAATCACAACAATTTTACCAAATTTCTTCTATTTTTAGAAATATAAAGAAAGTACGCTTGTATTGATAAATGGTCTGAACTATATATATATATATATATATATATACACTAATTCAGTAGGTATTTTTTTTATCCATGCATAATTATCAATTTGATCAATGAAAATTTAGCATGCATATTTTTTTATTGTAAAAAATAACAGAAAAAAAAGTATTAATAATACATATTTTTTCATGTACTTTATTATAATTATTAGATCACCCATAATTGAAAAAAAATATATATATTGAATTGGAACCTATATATATATATTAAAAGTTTATTTTCAGTGGCAATAAATTACTATTTGTAATGTTAGATAATGAAACCGAAAGAAAAAGAAAACGCACACACATGGGCATTTTAGCAGTTCAACCATATTTGGGTTTTGTACGTTAAAATTGAAATTCAAGTGAGAACATTTTGAACTTACTGCTAAGTGCCCGAGGAGCAACTTGACCAAATTTTCTCTATTTTTAAGACACCAAACGGGATGCCAAGCTTTGCCGACGATTATGGTCGGAAATCGTAATCCAAATCTTTACTTTACCAGGTGAATTTAAAAAGAGAAATTCATTGATAAAGACCTGTTTCTCCCTTACTTTTATTTTGGGTCGGAGTATTGGTCGAATTTAAAGGTGCCTCTTTTCAGAACTTGACTTTGTGGGAAGTTTACTTCACTGGGTATTTGAAGAATGGAGTTTTAAGTTTGGTTTAGTGTGTTGTGTTTAAAGAAGAGTCCAGTTCGAAGAAGAATACGAGGTTGAAGAAGATGGGTCTTCTTTTCTCGGGCAGACAACTCCACTTTCTTTTTTCCCTTTTTTTTTTTTAATTCTTGATCTTTTCTATTCTTTGTTTTTTTTTTTTTTCAAATTACTTTTATTTCTTTGTAGGGTTTCGTTTAGTTTACTTAGGGACTGTTATGTCTTTTTATTCACAAAGTGATGGAAAAATAAAAAAGTAAAGAATATAAATTAAGAAAAAAAACAATAAAACAAGTCTATTTTCGTTTAAACGAAGTACAGAGAAAGTCTAGAAAACTAAAAGCCTCCTCCAGCAAGAACCATAAAACAGACTGTTACTTCTTCTCGGTCAAACGTCGGAAAGGTCATTTGCACAGCCATTGCCACCACCGTATCGGACCCCTTTTGTTTTTTTGTAATTTTTATTTTTTGGGGCTAAAACTTTGAAATTCCAAGGACGATTCCTTCGTCAATTTCATAACAGAGAAAATGGGTTGGTTATCAGAGACTCTCAACTCCATCAAGTCCATCCAGATCAGACAAACCCTCTCTCAGGTCATCACTCTAGGTCCGTACAATCCCAACCCATTACTCCAAACCCCTTTTTTCCTTTTTCTTTTTCTTTTTTTTTTTTGTTTTGGGTTATGGCCATTTGTTCTAACTGAACCAGAAAAATTGTAGATACCCTTTTGTTAAAATTGGATTTTTTCTTGTTTGGATCTGGTTTTCTAGGCTTGATTGTATCGTCCGCATTGGTAATCTGGAAAGGGTTAATGTGTGTGACTGGTAGTGAATCTCCTGTGGTGGTTGTTCTTTCCGAAAGTATGGAACCTGGGTTTGCAAGGGTGAGTTTTTTTATTCGTTGTTTTCTTTGATAATCACATTGTTGTTCGCTGATTTGTTGCACCCAAAAGACTGATTTTTTTTTCCCTTTTCTGGGATCCAAGTTATATGTGGTCAAAAGCATTGTGAGATTGGTTAGTTTATAGTGAACAAAGAATGTCTATGCTTGTTTTTTTGCCTACCATAAGAAGCTCGTATCGAGCCAAAACAAGATCGGGTTCTAGACTCTTATCTTATGAACAAGTGAAAAGATTCATGAATGGACTTTAAATGGATATTGATTTGAGCTAATTATGCAAGGCATCTAATCGTTGTGGTTGCAATTTTAAGTAAATGAATTAGCCATTGGACCTCTCTCTTTGAAAGACCCTTTAGTTTCGTTATTATGATTATGTACATTAAAGTACCTCGTTATTTTGTAGTTCTCTTAGCTATTTGTTTCCCCTGTGGATTTGGTGCTAGTATAATGTACCTCGAATATGTTTTTTTTTAAAAAATTTTTTATTTCTCTTTACGATTTGGTTTTGTATAGGTTAGACATTTTCAATTCCTTTTCATTTGCAGGGTGACATTCTGTTCTTGAGTATGAGCAAAGATCCCATACGTGCAGGAGAAATTGTCGTGTTTAATATAGATGTAAGTTACTCTTTATGCTATTTTCCCTTTTGACTTGATTGTTTTATTCTTCAGTTTGTTTTGCCTTGTAGCAAGATCTTGTTACTTAACTTTCTGCAAACTTGGCCAGTTTCCTTTCGGAAGTGACTGATCGTACCTTTTGTGTGTGTGTTCCACCAAGTCCTCTGATTCCTCAGTGTAAAGTGGACTATTTATTAGGGAGAAGATATGGCTACTTTCCTTTTAAGTACTTTCCTTTTTAGCTATGACAGTCAGCTTTAATAACCATAATAATAACTTAGATGGAATTCAATAAGTTAAATCAATTTTTTTCCCTCCTGAAATTTATGTGATTTATTGAGGGTCACAACTCACTCTTTAGCATTACTTGTATGTTATGTTCCTAATTGTATTGTTTCTCAATCTTAGCCTTTGTTTGTATCTTGCTTGCTAGTAGCCTATCTCTCTTTTTCTTTTTCCTGTTTACTGATATATCTTCTGTGTGTTTTCAAGGGACGCCCTATTCCAATTGTTCATCGAGTGATTAAGGTAAGAATTCTAACGGTCTAGACTTTCCAATATCAATTTCTGCTTCAATATGGATAGACAATTTTGGATGCGTCCTACTTATGAAGGATATGTACTTGGTCCTGTGTTTGTTACTAATGAATAATGTATAAACTCCACTCACTGGGCAATAGGAGAGCTTTTCTAATGTATAGACTCCAGTAGGTAGAGCTTTAGCATAGCTTTTGAAATGTATAGACTCCACTAACTTGAGCAGTAGGGGAGTTACTGAAATATATAGACTTCAATAACTTGGGCAGTGTGAAAGGATTCAATTCAAATAACCTCCGTTCATAAGTTTCAAGGAATTTTGGTATACATCCGTAGTTTTGCATGCTTCTTTTTTTATCTGCCCATTCCATAAATAGTATTGAGTGATATTGCAGTGTTGTGCGAAGAATGGTCTGAAATCCACTAAAAAAACAGATAAAATGGAAGGACTCTATTATCTTCTTTACTGCTGATCTTTTTTTTTTATCAAGTAAAATACTTCTTGCTCCTAAGACCATGTTATGGAACTTGTGTTTTTAATGACTAATCAGAACCTCTCTTATCCTCTTTGGCAGGTTCATGAGCGACCAGATACTGGAGAAGTCAATGTCCTCACAAAAGGTATTGTTTCCTCCATCTTTAGATACACTTTGACAACATCACGTTAAAGATAAATAAAATAAATAAATGAAAAAAAAAACCTTTGCAATGCCAGCACACTTGTCCGAAGGCTTTTATTGGTAAACAACAAAGGGAGAAAATATGAGGTCATTCAGGATGGCATAAAACTTACAATGTAGAACATGGGTTGTGGAGTCCAAATATGTTTAAACTTTTATGTATATTATTTGGTAGATCTTGCCTATTGTCTTGTTTTAGAAATTGGCCAATTACTGCCTGCTCAGGACTATTTAATCCTGACCTCATATTTTCTGCGATTTTCAGGAGACAATAATAAAATAGACGACAGGATGTTGTATGCTCAGGGCCAGAAATGGTTACAACGACACCATATCATGGGAAGAGCTGTTGGGTAAGCAAAGAAATTCGATACAGAATTATGATTCAGACATGATGTGTAGATGTATATATATGTGTCTACAAGGTGAAACTTATAGATGTAGTCACTAAAATCTACAAATTAATTTGAAAAGACCCTGATCACTTGAATAGCGTGTGCTATAAATAAATTTTATGGGGTATATTATAATAATAGATTAATAGGTCAAGCTACAATAGATTATTTCCTAGAAGTGGAGCTCCATGTGAACTTTTGGATTGTTAAATCGTTACTTCTTTATTACAGCTCCTAACATCGGTTGTCACACTCTACAGGTTCTTGCCTTATGTTGGCTGGATGACGATAATTATGACAGAAAAGCCTATAATCAAGGTAAGTTTTCATTGGAACTTAGGCGATTAACAAATTGCTTGACTTATTTTTTCATTTTTATTCTTTTCTTGTTTTCTTCATTGCATTAGAAACGAGATTCCTACAAGCTCAGGATTTAGTGAAGCTACAATTGTTCCTTGTGCATCTCGTATTCACCTGTCCTTTTTTACGTTGCAGTACATAATTATGGGAGCTTTGGGATTGCTGGTCATTACCTCAAAGGATTAGGATTTAGGACTCTACTCCTTTTCTCTTGAAACAAGGAAAGAGGCTAACGACACCAGATAAATATTGTACTACATCACAAAATCTTTATAAAGGAGAACATTATAAAGTAATTGACATGGTGACAATTGATTTAAAAAATTTTCCCTCTCCAATCCAACTTATGAATATACTCCAATAGTATAATATTTTTGCTTTCAACTTTCTTATTCTTATGGTAACTCCTTGAATGTGAATGTTATATATTTTTGAATAGTAACGATTAATAAAGAATTGTTTATGCGATGTGTTTATAGACTAAATTCTTTATTTGATTATATCTAAATTAAAAGTTCACATTTATGCTTTATTTTGTTATAGAATGTAATATTATATATTTCACCGAGATTGATGAAATTTCCAATCATTGAAGTGTCTGATTTCGGATATCACTAATGAGTTATAAGTGCATTAAATTTGATCAGGTAAAAATATAATTTGAGGTTAAGTGTCGTAACTTAATATTCTATTTTTTACTAATTTAATACTATTATAAGAATATCTTAATCTTAATGATTTTTTGGCTTGTTTTATGAGTTTTATCTTTCTGACTTATTAAAGCACTAGTTTTGATTATTTGGTTTGAAGTGTGGTATCTTAAAAGATAAAATTTGTAAATTGATGAGAATACCCTTCTTGATTTTGGACATCGTGAATATAATAACACTTCGAGGTTTTTTAAGAACTTAAATAATAAAAAATAGATGTCCGATTCACTTTGTGAATTTAAACGTCTTTGTTTGGACAAATACAAATCTATAGTCAATTATTATACATTAGATGAAAAATGATTACTTAAGAGTAAATATATACTAGTGGCGTAATGAGGTAATTTTACCTCCCTATATGGTATTGCGTCATGGATATATTTATAAGTAAAGTATATGTTAAATGGATCAAGTTAATTAAAGTGTTAATCAGCTTCACAGAAAATATATGACAATTAGTTCAAGAGTAATATTGGTAATAAAGTGAAGTACCCTAATATTAATGGACATGATCTCGTTATCATTAAGAGTTAATTATGACTATGGGTAATTAGCACATTAGAGTTTAGACTATTTAGATCTATAAGGTCCCTTATCTAGTTACAATATTGCCCGTAATTAATTGAGTGGTTAGTTGAGCCTAATGGGATTTATACTTCTCTAATACTAAAGAGAAAAGTTCTCATAAGCCTCTATATTAATCTACATGTCTACTATAACTACTATAGCAGTGAAAATGTGAAACGGAGAAAAAGAGAGATAGTAAGAGAGAATCGAGCCATCTTTAGAATAATCTCGAGCTCGTTCGTGGCCACTAAGGGAGAGATACCTAAAATCATAAGCATGCAATCAAGAAGAAAGAAGAACGTACTATGGATCATACTGCTTTGGAATTAAAAAGGTATATATACACTGGATCATTCAACGGGTTCTAGAGCATCGACAAAAGGCTTAATGGTTGTGGACCACTTCTAGTTTTTATCTAAACCAGCTGATTTATATTAGATCACCGATCCTGTGTTATTATTTTGTAAAGTTTCGAAAAAAAAATTAAAATACAAATTCCACTGTATTCTTAATTTGTATACAAACTATGATAATCGTTTTTCGTAAAATTAGTTTTCAGAATTACCAGCAAGAAAAGCCACACAACATATATATTGACAAGTTTAGACATATATATAATAGACATAATATTATTAGACAACTATTCCTAACTGGAGTTATCTCTATTGACTATGTGAAGTCAAAAAATAATATTGTAGATTCGCTAAATTAAGGGATAAACAGAAAGTTAGTTGATAAATTATCGAGAGAAACGAAACTAAAGACCATACAATAGTTAGTTGATACAATAGAAATCCAACCTAATTGACTGAAAATCCCTAAGATTTATGTCTAAGGAACAACTTAATCATAAAGGCTTAATTCGATCACTACTGGAGTTATCCTCCTCTCTATTCTTGTGATGAAACAATAATGCTTGTAAATAAGCTATACTTTTAATAATTTTTATTTGTCAGAAATCCGAGCAAAGTAGTGTAGCTTACTCTTAATTAAGACATCATCTATGTAGGAGAGAAAATGGTCCACTTTGGAAGGGAAATGCGTAGAGCTGACTTAATTCCTTAAAAACTCTCACAGAATTAGGTGTATGTTTATGGTCAAAAGAAACATAAACATGAGAACTGAATTATTTCAGGAACTATATTTATATGAGGTATGCTATCGTTTACATGAACGACAAAATAGTTTAAAGATATCACATGTACTAATTACTCAATAAAATAAACATACTTTCATGAGGGAAGATTTAAAAGTGAATACCTAGTTACCTACCCATCCTATGTAGTAATTGATTGTTGAACTCTATCACCAGGCAACAACATTTTGTTGTATAGCCTTTTGTCTATTCTATTAATTTCATTCATATAGGAAAATGTTTGAAAAATGAAACTGTCAAAGTAATTTTTGAAGTCACAAAAATAGGATAAAACTACTAAATTTGTTTTGGAGATTTAAAATTTCCAATTTTATATAAAATTGATTTATTTTTTTTAGAAAAAAAAATGATTTGTTTTGTATAAAATTGATTTATTTTTTTAAAAAATAGATTAACCTTAGAAAGGAACATTTATCAAATAAAATTATAAAACGGCACTTTTTAAATAGGTGTAAAAAACAATCATTTTTTAAATTGATCAAAAAAAGGATATCTCTTATAAATGCTCAAATATTAAAGTATAAGACTTTCGTTATTTTAAGGGCTAATAGCACAAATAGTCCTTGAAGTATCCAATATGTGGTAATTTGGTCTTCAAAATTTTAATTGTAGTAATTAAGCTCCTAAATTTTTTTTATTTATACTAATTTGGTCCCTGAACCATCTAAATTGTAAATATTTGTTAACTTTTTAACTAAAAACATAGGTGGCATATCTAAAAATGCATTTGAAGAGTAATTTAGGAATTTTAAGTATAAAAATGAACAATCACAAAAAAATTTCTTCTAAATTTGCAACTCCAAGAATATTAAAAAATGCAAAGAAGACGTTTTTCATTCTCTTGAAATCCTTTTATTCAATTTATTTTCCTTTAAATATTTTTTCAGATGTTACAATATACTCATCATATATTTTTTTTGGTTAAAAATTTAAAGTATAATTTAGGCAGTCCATAAACCAAATTACCACAACTCGGTAAGTTTAGGGGCTTAATTGCTACAATTAAAACTTTAAAGACCAAATTGCCACAAGTTGGATAATTCAGGGCATGGTTGTCAATTTTTCCCGCAGAGCCCCGCCTCTAACATGACGAGTTCAAAGGGAACTATTCAGGAATGGGACCGGGGTCGGGTAAATATTTATATACCTCGCTCCGATATACTTATTATCTTATTTTTAAAAAAAATTATATATATATAAACATAATAAGAATGAAATTATATATATAAATACAATACAAATTACATTATGGTATTTATGGTATTTTTCTAATTTTTGGATTTTTTTTTATTCTTGGTGTTTTGTGTGTTTTTCATTCTAATAAGATTATAGTAGAGCTTTTATCTCTATGATATATATATATGTATATATATTAATTCTATGATTTTTTTTGAAATCACTCTATGATGATGACTGACTAGATAAAATTTCATTTTATCTCTAAGAGTGAGATGTGACTAAGGTGTATTTTTTTTAATTATTATGTTTATCAGGCGGGGACTTCCCGCCCTGCCTCGCCCTATTCTATTTACATCCCTAGTTGAGGGACCATTTGTACCCAAAACCCTTATTTTAAATTCAACCAATTATAATTCCTTGGAACACGAAAGTGACCCATTCAAGATTATAAGGTAAGGGTGGTAAATATGGAAAAAAAAAAAAGTGATTCTTATAGATGATTAGGTAGTACTAGTCTAATATTTTCAATATAGAATCACGGGGTAACGAGGTGTACACTTTCTATTTGAGGAAATTTGGTTTTTATGGTAATTTTTCAGAAGGATTGAAAAATCACAAATTTTGAAATTGTTTGAAAAATTCTAGATTTTAATTTAAAAAAATATGACTTTTAAAAGTATTTAAAAATACTATTTTTATTAATTATGATATACTTGAGGTAACTTATTAAGCTGATTATCACAAGTAACCTAACTGATTACCTCAAGTAAATTTGAAAAACCCTAATTTTGAAGAAAAAGTGATATTTTTCAAAATATTTATTAAAGTGTTATTTTTCTTACAAACTTTTAAAAAGTCATATTTTTTGAAATCAATCCACAATTGTACAAAAAAGTCAGCCCATCCGGAATTTTTTAATTTTTGGTACTTTGGGCATGGACTTTTGTAAGAACCTCTTTCTATTTTATGGAATTGAATGGGATATGTTAGTCTTGGATTTTATTTTATTTTTTATTTTGAAGAAAAAATGGAAAACAACACTAATGATCATTTACAGAATTTTGAGATATTTTGGAATTTGAATCAATTTAATTTGAAGTATTAATAACAGTAATGGCTAGAGGTGTTTATGGTTTAGCTTTGGCGGTTTAATTGTAAAATCACAAACTAAACCAAATCATCTGTTTACTTTAGTTTGGTTTTATTGATTTCAAACTCTAATATAAAACTAACCGAATCATATCCAATGCTTTAGTTAACTTGGTTTTGTTGGTTTGCACTTTGTTTTGTTCTAATATTTTAAAATAAACTAATTCTACAAAAATTAAAACAAAATACTTGGTTATAAAATTGTTATAAGTCAGAGGTATTTAAACTCATTTTGAGGCAAAATAAAACACAAAGAAAGTTAAGATAGAAGAAAAAAGATAACACAAATCTAGAAATCTATTGAATTTGTGTAGTGAAATATATTAAAAAAAATTTACAAATACCAATAATATATATATATATATATATATGGTTGCCAATCCAATAGGTATTTTTTTTCTTTACCTATGGATAGGTATTTTTTTTTTTTAGCCGTTGGATCACCATCTAGTGGTGATCCAATAGCTATAATGAAGTGCATGAAAAGACGTACATCATTAATGCTCATTCTCTCTCTTATTTTTTACAATAAAAAAATATGCATGCTAAATTTTCATTGGCCAAATTGATACCTATGTATAGGTAAAAAAAAAAAAAATACCTACTGGATTGGTGCCCTATATATATATATATATACCAAATAATATTTTAAAAGAGTGTCTTGGTTTGATTTGATTTCAATGGTTTGACATGCTGAAACCACAAACCAAACAAAACCAATGGTTTTGGAAAATCTCAAACTATAACTAAATTAAACAAGAATGAAACCAAACTAAACCAATAGTTTGGTTGGTTTTATCAATTGCATATGTTCGGCATCTTCGATGAAAACCCGTAGTAATGGCCCCTTAATTACTTATTGTACCACTTTAGTAATAGTTCCTAAATTATGTAATTGTTATAGCTATGGTCCATGGTCCATTTATCACAAACTATTAATTTTTTTACGAGAATAATAGTTATAGACAAAGTATATAGTTAATTATCAAGCAGTATACTTTGTACATGACTTATTTCTTTTAAAAAGTTAATAGTTTGCGAAAAATGATAATTGTTGTAATATTTATATAAATCTTAGTATCCTACTATGTAAGTTGCAAATTAAGAATCTCATTCTTGACCACATTTACCAAATTGTGTACTTTGTAATGAGTTTTTATTAAATATTAATAATTTGTGACAAAATAATTATTATTACAATAAGTACATAATTCAGGAGCCAATACTATATAAGTTAAAAATTCATGAGTCAAAATAATATAACAAGTATAATTCAAGAACTATTAATATATAATGTGAATGATCTCATGTGAAATTTTAAGGATTTTTTTAAGGTGAATGATGTCATTGAGATTTTTTTAATTTTTATTAATTTAGAAAAGGATAAAAAAACTATGTCCCATGATAGTTAAAAATTCTAAAATGTATCCTTGTAATAATTTTGACGAAGTAGGTTGGCTCAAGTGGTAAGAGCACCAACGCCTGAAATCTTGGTCCAAGGTTCGAGTCACACCAGAATAGGCGTGAAAACCTATTATTTCTAATGAGGTTAGGGAGATTGGGTAGTAGTTAGTATTTTCCTTTAATCTGTAATAGTCAAAGTCATTAGTTAAATCCCACTTATTTTTTTTTTAAAAAAAATAATTTTGGATTTCTGGTAAAGATAAAAGAATGAGAAGACAAATTATCTCCTCAAAAATTTTTAAAAAAAAAAAGAAATCGAGATATCAATGGTGAAAAGTGAGATCGATAATAAGGGGAGAGCGAGAGAGAATAGGATAATACTAAAACAGAGATTGAGTTATTTTCATTTGAAATTATACGGTTCACAGGGAATGGCCTCACATAGGGCTAAGCTAGGCAGCCCCACTATAGAGGTAGCCTCTATATAAATAGTAAAATGATTTCTTTTTTCAATCAAAAATAAAAGTAAAATAATTTTGTTTTGCTAAAAAAAGTGTATTATAGAGAAAATGGGCTCAAACAAAATAGGGTGTTTTAGTAAAATATGAGATTTATGAATCTTGGAGCTAAAATGAGATGTAAACATAGTTATGGTGCTAAGTTTAGGTTATTTTTAAAAAAGTAACAGATACTCATTTTTCACTAAATGATAGGGCATGATTTGAAATCACTTATAATCTCAAAGTGAGATCATTTGTCACAAATTTTTGCAAAAAAGAAAAGTTAGTGTACCTATCATCACTCATCTAAAATTCATAACCAAAGGGATTCAAATTATACCTATCCTTTGAAATTATCATAAATAAGTTTCATTATGAAAATTTAATGTAATGGTAAAGAATATTATATGAAATGGAGAGTAAATATTCTCTAGAAAAAAATAAAAATAAAAAATAAAAAAGAATGAACATGATGAAGTTATATAATATGTCAACATGTTTTGTAACAAATCTCATTTGATGATGACTTTCAATTCTTTTCTTAAACTTTACTGTGTAAAAAAGAAAAAATTATAGTGATGTGTCAATGCGTATACACACAAATTAAACATTCTATTATTATTCTTTTTTTTTTCTTTTAAGAAAACATCATGAAATGGGCTTGTATTTGAACTTTTTTTACTAAACTTCTTGTGTTTTAAGAAATATGCAAAAACACCCTTAAATTTGATTTTTTTTAAATTATAAAATGCCTTGTAATTTGACCAAGTTTTAAATATGACCTTCTCATATGAAAAAATAGAAAAATAATAAGAAATGACAAAATTGCCCTCAATGGATGGTAGATTTAGGTTTATATTCATTTTTACTTTGTATTTAGATAAATAGTAATTGTTTAGAAATTATTTTATCACTTATGAGGTCATTTAAAAAATTAAAGTATTATTTGGAAACTAGCATAGACAATTCTTAAATTTATTTTAAATCTAAATCTACCATTTACTAAGATTAAGTATATCATTTCTATCAATTTTCCTAAGTTCAATGATACGAGAAGGTCAAATTTAAAAAATAATCAAATTCGATGAGGTTTTTCATTATTTATTTAAACACATGGGATTTTGTTAAAAATAAAAAAAAAAAAGAAAAGAAAAAAAAGAAATATGAGGTTATTTTATGATGTTTCTCTTTTTTGTTCTTTAGTTCTCTTTTTTGCTTTTTGTCTTTAGTGGTGTCTCTTTCTTTATCTTGGAGCTATTATTATTATTATTATTATTATTATTATTATTATTATTATTTTAGGTATTTCGTGTTTGAGTTTTGAAATCTTAGGATTTTTTAATGTTTGGTCTGAGAAAAATATATCCATGTAGTTTTAATTTTTCTTAAATTTAACCATGTGTATTTCAAAATTATATTTTCACTTGTGTAAATTCTAATTTTGTAAAAGAGAAAGTTTTATTTGGTGAAAATTCTAATCTTATTCAGTGTTTTAAAATAAAAATTATTTCAATATAGTTTATAAATTATTATAAAGTTGTTATCAAATAATCCGATTCTTGAAAAACACAATAAATTTCTACTAATCCAGAAGCTATTTGGAAATAATTTTTATTTCAATATACTAGAGGAAGAGTGTATCTTCATTATTAAAACTTTTTTCCTAGAATTAAATTTACAATGATGAAATTGAAATTTTATGTTAAATCTCAATTGATGAAATGCAATTTTCAAGGATGCATTGTTAAATTTTAAAAAGTAAAAAACTACAAGGGATGTATTTGTAATTTCTCCCTCAGAATTATGTGGAATGTATTCATATGTCCTCCTAATTATAAAAAGGTTTCAACTTTGCCCATAAATTGTAAAATCCTAAATTTTGTAGGGGTAACTAAGTAATTTTACTTTAAGGGTATTTTGGTAATTTCGTATTTTTAGATTAATTAAATAAAAATCAAAAATAAATTATTGGTGTTGAATCTAGACAAGATAAAGTCTAGGTACATTTGGGACAAAAGTGAAAAAGAAATTTCAAATCGGGGACAAAAGTGTAATTAAAGAAAGATTAAAGTGAAAGAATCTTTTAAAATTGTGGCCAAAGTGGAATTTCAAAAAATTATTTTTCGGTCGAATTAGATTGCACCACGTGTCCTACTACTACAGTTTTTGAAAAATTGCATAAATCCCTCCATTTCTTCTTCTTCTCCACAGAAGCCCCCAAACACCCACCTACGGTTACTGTTCACCCGAGCCTCCACCGGCCGCCGTTGTGCCAGATGCGCCCACCCACCATGACCAGAAGATGCCGATGAACTAGTACCGGGTACTACCACTGTGAACTGCCGTCTCTAGCCAGAGAAATCGCATCCCGAAGTTTGTACCACCGGATCAGAAAAACGGCCACCGTTCCATCGTCCGACGTCCGATCACCATACCACCACTACCACCGTTGGATTCGTCTCAACTTCAGCTTTGATTTCGACCACTCTCGACCTCCAACTCGGCTCCGGTGAGAAGTTGATTACTGTAGAAATATTTTAATATTTAATTTTTGTGGTATTTTCGTAATTAATTCAGAATTGAGTTATTTTTCCCGAGAAAATTTTACCACATAAAAGAGGAGTTTGAAACATGAAATCTCATGATTTTTAAGTGTTAAAACGATAACCGGAAGATCGTTAATTATCGGGATGAAAATGTGGTATTTTTCTAATTATTTTCAAAATGTGGTAATTTTAATAATTTTTGGATTTTGAGTCCATTTATTGTTCGGGACCTCGAAACTGAGTTCTTGTTTCGAATTTAGCTTCAGTGAGGTCGGGACATGAAGTTTGATATAAAATACCACTATTTTCCGAAGTGACACGAAAATCGAGAAAATAGCTCGTGATTTGCACCATTTTGCGTGCCACGGGACGGTCCTATACCGGGACCTGTTTTCGATGAACTTTATATCTAAACCAATATTTTTGGGTGTTCTGAATTCAGTGGTGACCTTTGTTTCTCAATCCGATACTCCGTTTAAAAAGTCAACTTTTCAAGTGAACGTGACGAGATTCGAAAACGACTGTTCGAACAATCCAGTGATCAACCGAGGATATTTCTAGCATCGTTAGCCCAGCATAATCACTATTTCGAGGTAGGGGATTCAATTTCCTTGTTTTCTATTATTTTCATTAAAATTAGAATTTATTCTAAAAAATGAAATTTCGTGATTTTATTAAATTGAATTATTTGAATAGTTATTTTAATGAACTATGAATTTGTGAAACATTGTAGACTGCTCTAGATATTTTTAAATATGATTTTATACAAGTTTTTATACTTAGATTTTGGTAAAACCAAAAAAAATGTACTTTTGAATTTTAAAGTACAAAATGGATTTTAATTAAAAATTAGAGCACGTCTAGAATGTTAAACCACTGCATGGTTATTTGAAACTCCATATATTGCACATTTCATATGATCATACATGAGAGTCGTCTTAGGCATCACGGTATTGTAGTAGGTGGATTAGTACACCCGCCTTCGGTGAGAGCCCGTAAACACACGTGGGGTTTGATTTCTGACTGTCTCTATTTGGTAGGCGTAGGCATTCGGTACCCCTCCAATTCGGTAGGAGTTTAAACATGGGTGTCCCTCTAATTTTCAGAGATAGATATCAGGCAGAGAGCACTCAATACATGTAGTATAAGTTGCTCTAGTTGTAATGAGAGGATGAGAACTCATGTGATGTTTTGATTTATGTGATGTGCACTATGCTTGTTTTATTATGGTTTTCTATCTGTTTTAACCTAGATATATATATCTGGTTTTGGTTTTAGCATGGTTTTCTATAAATGGATTAAATCCTTAATATTTATAGAAATGCTTTTCGGTACTACTAACTATGCAGATATTTTGAAAATTATAAAAGATTTTCCCAAAAGGAAAATTGGGTAACTTACTGGACAATTTATGCTCACCCCCCTACTTTCTCCATAGGTAGTGTCCAGTGTGACATTGACGGTCAATAAGCGGAATAAGAAGTTATATTTTATTCACAGTTTGAGACTTAGTAATACTAGGAGTGTGAATACAAGACTCGTGTTTAAGTCTTGTTAATTATACGTATATTGCTAGTATTTATGTTAAGTATGTTACTTTGAAAATATCTGTAACTATATATGCCATACTAGTGTGATGTTGAGGTGTGAATGATGATACTCGTGAACATTCTGAGAATTTAATTTTTCTTAAAATTTTTCAGTCTGTGTTTATTGGTGACTATGAACTGTGGAATAGGTCCACTGGTTGAGGAAAAAAAAATTCAATTTTTGTGAAATTCTCTTTCTACCACTACCCCGAGGTTTGGGTCGTGACATAAACTACTAAAATTATCACTATATTAAACAAATGAAGAATGACACGTCATTTTACAAGGTCACTACTAAATACTTACATGAATTTTAAACAAACATTTCAAAACTAAGACACCTGTTATTTGTCATCTGCTCATCTAAAATGTCAATTTTAGTGATTTAGGAGACACATTTAAAACTTTTAATGGTATGGAAAACATATTGAGGCATTCTACATGATTCAGGTGCAAACATAAAATAGACTCTTAAGTCTTAATAAATGTTTTTCTTTGGTATTTAAGCTGTTAGATCATATTTGTAACTATCTCTGATAAAAAATTGTAGTCTTCCCCTTTTATCTCTGATGATGTAAGAGTGTGGAAACCCTAGCTCACGTTTTCTAGCTTGATTTCTAGTTGCCTTCTTTGGGCAATTTAGTTTGTTTCTAATTCTCATTCAGAATGGTGTAGTCTTTTCTCTTTTCAATCGATTTTGAGTACGTGAGCGATGGATTTGGATCATGTATTACAACATTGTGAACATCTTTATTTAGACGAAGAAGATGGACCAGTAATAGAGCTAAATAAAGAAAGTCTGACTGTTAGTAAGGATTGATTAGAATTGTCATTAGTTGGGAAGATTATTGGAAATCGTCCAGTAAATCGTGAGGGATTTGAGAATGATATGAGAGTGATCTGGAGGATTAATCATCTGATTCGAGTGGAACATCTGGCGAATAATATCTTATTCATGTTTCACTTTGGAAACAGGGCGGATCGAAATAGGGCTTTTGTCGGAGGACCGTGGTCATTTGAATGACAACTCATATCTATAGTGAAATCTACTGGTATTCGGGATATATCTAAGATGGATTTTTCCCTAGTATCCTTTTGGGAGATTATTCATAATGTTCTGCTGGCTTACATGAATGAGACATGTGTTCAAGAATGAGGTGTGGTGATCGGACCAGTCGAGAATATGAGTGTGAAGATTGATATTTCCCAACCCCTTCATGTACAAATGAATTATAATGAGGAAATTTCTTTACTTCTTCAATATAAACGATTACAGGAGTTTTGTTTTGATTGCGAGAGGATTTGTTACAAAGCATTGGAATGCCCTATGAAGAGTGATGATGGTGTGCCTATACTTTTTAATTGTTTAGGACACTTTGGGGATTGGGTTAAGGCTCCATCTCCTCCTTATTATCGTAACCGCAATGGGAAGTATATGGATATAGGCTCTCCAACTCAGCGGAACGAAATTAGTGGCTTGTCTCCATCTTTGGATTCTGATCCAAATGGTAATGATCTAGATTCTAGTAGATCCTATATAAGAGAAATAAGGGAGTGGCACAAAGAACAAACTCTAATACAGAAGAATCAAATACAAAGTTGCTGTTATTAGAGACAAGTGAAAAAAATGAGGAAAATTCGAGGGTTTTAGGTATTGAAAATGAGGCTAGTAGGGCAGGCGGCTCTCTACTTACTCGAAAAGTTTGGAGGTGCTACCGAATGATGATGGCTTGGTTAAGATTACGGTAAAGGAGACAGATTCAATTGAGAATAAAAGTATAGAAGAGAAACTGGAGTTCACGGCTACAAGGAGAAATTCTTAACCCAATCTAAGAGGAAAAAATCATCTGGCTGGTAGGAAGCATATGAATTCAGATGAAGAAGACCTCTAAGTCTCTCTTACCAAGAAGTCCAAAGATAGGAAGAATGTTACTAATATCTCCAGGTAAAGAGAATAGGTCGCCAAAGAGATCTCCATTGAAACTTGATGGTAGTGGTAGTGGAAATTTCAAGGAAAAGACCTTTGTGGGCACAAAACGAAGCCTAGTTGCAGACTTGGAAGAGTATCAAGGTCGAGTAAAGCATGGTAAGATTGCTTCTATTTTAGACGATGTAATGATGAAAACATCGAGACTTAGGGATTAAGACTGCCGACAACAATGAATTGCCTTAGTTAGAATGTCAAGGGCTTAGGAAACCCTGAGATAATTTCTTCTTTGCGTAGCTTAATCCGACATTATTCCTTTAATTTAGTTTTTTTGTCCGAAACTAAGTTAGTAGGTGCAAGGGCAAATCGAATCAAGTCAGCGGTCGATTTCCAGATAGTTTTTTAGTTGTTTGTATAGGCAGGAATGGTGGTCTACTTTTGCTTTGGAATAATGATTGGCATGTGAGGGTGCAATCATATTCTAAGAGACATATTGATGCTTAGATTTATGGGGTAGGAGAGGAGGTATGGCACTTTACCGATGTATATACAGACATCCTAAACCTTCAAATCTTTATTTTTTTGGGAGCTCCTTAAAGAGTTAAAAGGCTTCAATCATCTTCCCTAGCTATATGGAGGGGATTTTAATGAAATTTTATCAGCTAGTGAAAAGATGAGAGGGAATAAGAGAATTCCAATTGCTATTTCTCAAAACCAAGAGACTTTAGTAGCATATGTGGCTTAGCAAATTTGGGCTATTCAGGATAGATGGTAACTTGGCAGAATAAGCGTGGAAGGCTGGCAAATGTTCAAGAACGGTTAAATAGGATTGTTGGTAATGAAAGGTGGTACTCTCTATATTTGCTGGGTCATATGCACCTTGACTTTGTTCCAAAATCTGATTATAGATTAATTTTATTACAACTATGGAGTGGGGCTCTTGATATTTCGAAAAATAGAGGGGCTTCTTTTCAGTTTGAGCTATTTTGGCTTAAAGATGAAGAATGCCATAGGGTGGTTGAGGAAAGTTTGATTGATAGAGAACTCATGAGTGAAGCTCAGGATTTTAGTGCTCTTCGGAAGTGTCTTTCAGACTGTGGTTCAGCTCTCCAGGTGTGGAGTAAAGAAAAGTTTGGTCGTTGAAGGAGAAAGATTTCCAAAAATCAATCTTTACTCAATAGGCTCTATCCTTAGGCTTACGAATATGAGATGAAGAATTATATTCGAATGCTTAAAAAAGAATTAGAAATGCTTTTATACCAGGAAGAGTTGTATTAGAAACAGCGGTCTACGGCGAACTGGCTCTTAGAGGAAGTTACAAATACAAAGTATTTTAATTCTAAAGTTTTACATAAAAAGAAGAAAAATTCAATTATCCACAGCAAGAATAAGGATGGGATTTGGATGGACAAGGAAGATGATATTATGAAGTTCTAGAAGACTATTTCAATAATATATTCCAAAGTTCTGACCCTACTCTTAATGATTTTTTTTAAAGGTACAAGACATATCAAGAATTGTTTATCTAATCATGATTTAGAAGTATTGGAGAGGCTTTTTAATGAGGAAGATGTGTATAAAGCTTTATTTTGCATAGGCAGCCACAAAGCCTCTGGCCCAGATGATTCTTATGCTTGTTTTTTTCAAAAGAATTAATTGGTGGTTGGTCGATCGGTGACACGGGCTTGCTTGGAAGTGTTCAATCATAAGGGTTCAATTCATGGTGTCATTGATACCAACCTAGTTCTCATCCCTAAGAACACGAGTCGGGAGAGAGTGACAGATATTAGGTTGTAGTCTTTGTAATGTTGTTTACAAGTTAGTTACAAAGGCCATAGCTAATCGCTTGAAGATGGTTCTCCTAGTTTTGATTTCTCTTAATCAGAGTACTTTTGTTCTTAGTTGTCTTATAATAGACAATGTTATAGTCCTTTGAGATTCTCTGTTCGCTGCATAAGAGATCCAATGGTAATAAAGGCTTTATGGCATTGAATTTGGATATGAGCATAACAAACGACAAAGTCGAGTGGAGTTTTATTATTGAAGTCATGAAGAAAATAGGTTTCCCCTCCAAATGGTGTGATTTGATTTTTGAATGCATATCTACTTCTAAGTTCGCCTTTTCTCTCAATGGAAAAATTGAGGGTCGAGTTATTCCATCCAGAGGATTAAGACAAGGGTGTTCGCTCTCTCCATATTTGTTTCTTCGCTATATAGAAGCATTTTCAATTTTACTGGGTACAGTAGAGCTTGATAGTGGTATTCAGGGCTTTGCGTATTCTTTGCAAGGACAGAGAGTTGGTCATTTGTTCTTTACATATGACTTTTTGAACTTTTTTTCTCAAGCTTAATTAGAGAATAAAATTCAGTTGAAGAAGATTTTTGCTATTTATGAGCAAGCATCATGCCAATGTGATAGCTTAGAGAAATCCGCCATCACCTTTAGTCCTAATGTTCGAGACATCCAAAGAGATTCAATTCTTCAAGTGCTAGTATTAGTACAAGATTTAATTTGGCACCTTATGATCTTATTGTAATATAATGGACAATATTTCAAAGTTGTATTTCAGTTGTATTTTCAATCTCGTATATGCATGTACTATTCTATGTAATCGTACTCCAAGGCTGTTTTGACAAAGCATTCAACTAAAGTACCTAAAGTTCTGAAGCTCTTCTCAAAACTAGTTTCAATGGATAGGTATTAAGTCTGGTAGTTTACTTGTTTAGACAATTAGCTTAACGTATCCATAGTCGGCAGTTGGGAATTGAACTCTTATTTGTCAAAACTATGTTTAGCCTGTGTCATCAAGATGATACCTTTAAATTTGATCTTTCCAAAGTGAAGTTTGATTTTGTGTGTCTTAACAGTGTAAGTAACTATTTAATCAAGATGACACTTTTAGATCTGAGTTCGTTTGGTATTTACGTGTCAAATCAATGTGCCTGATTATTTCATCAAGATGACACTTTTAGATCTGAGTTTGTGTGATATATCTGTGTCACTGAATGTTTAGACATTGCGATGACAACTATCATTAAAACTGAGTCATAATGTACTTTCTTATATAAATAGAAAGCTTTTTTTAAGATCATTTTAAGGTCTTTTGGGCATTACTTTTAGAGAGATATTTTGATGAGGCCTTCTTGCTATATGAGCAAGTTTCTTTCCCTTAGATATTTGAGTGTTTAGCTCTAAGTGTGTCCTTTGTTCACAGAGTCCACCATTGATTTCGGTGAGAAAGTGGAGCTTTATAGCTACCTGATTTCAAGAAGAGGCTGATTGTACTTACCGTAGTTAGGAAGCTTATCAACAGTAGTTGAAGGGAGTTCAACACAAAATTGAAGAAGCAAACTCCACAAAGAAAATCGGAGTTCAAATTAGCGACAAACTAGGAGGAAGTTCTAGATATTTGTATAAGACTTGTATTTATACTCTATTCATATTTCTAGTAGATTGTTTGCTTGCTAAACTAGGTCTTGTGGATATAGGTACAACTCAGTTGTGTAGAATCATGATAAACAATTATGTGTCTCTTTATTTCATTTTTAAACTATTTGTTTAATGTTCTGCAAATTGAGCATCCTATCATGACAAATGAATAGCTTGATTTAACATTTGGTATCAAAGCAGGCATTATTTGCTATATTCAGTGAGATTTCTGGGTTTCTAAGTCGTGTTACTCTATTTTTTTTTGGAAATCGTACTCTATTTTTTGTGTCTTACTACAGAAATGGATCAGCTAAGAGAAACTGAATCTATTTCTAGACCACCCTTACTTGATGGGTCATATTACCCATATTGGAAAGCGAGAATAAGTGCCTTCTTAAAGTCCATTGATGAAAGAGTTTAGACCTCCATTGTGTGCGGATGGTCACCTTCTATTGAAATCGATGACCAAGGTAAGGAAACTATTAAGCCCTAAAACAAATGGTCAACTGCTGAATATGTTTCTGCTAATTGGAACTCTAAAGGAATTAATGCAATTATGGCCTCTATTAATATTCATCAATTCAAGGTGATTTCAAATCGTACTGTAGCTAAGAATGCTTGGGAAAAACTTGAAAAGAAAAATCAACGAACTGAGTCAATGAAACAATTTAGACTTAGGATGCTTACAAGTCAATTTGAAAATCTCCATATGCTTGAAGATGAGACTATTTTGGATTTTCATTCTAAGATCTGTGATATATCAAATGAGTCTTTTGCCTTTGGAAATGTTTACTTTAATGTCGTGTTGGTTGAGAAAGTTCTTAGATCTTCACCTAAAAGATATAGATCAAAAGTTACAGCTATTGAAGAGTACAAGAAGCTGGAAGATATTGACTTTGATGTACTCATTAGTTCCTTAATAACCTATGAGGTGAACTTCAAAGTATGGGATGAAAAAAAGAAAAGCTCTGGTATAGCATTGAAGATAGCTTATGAGATGGAGGATGTGGCAATCAAAGCAGAAAAAGATTTAGATGATGAAACCTTAGCTATGTTAACTAGAAATTACTCAAAGTTTCTTAAGAAAAATATAAAAAGAATAGTTTCTGGTCAACAAAGTTCAGGGAAAAATGTAGCTCAGCCTAGAGTCAATAGCACTAGAGCCAAATCTAACAGGGATTCCAGTAATAGGCGGAAAGAAGTACAATACAGAGAGTGTGGTAGTTTCGAACACATTCAGGTGGAATATGCTAATACTCTCAAGAAAAAGGCAAATGTAATGAATTCTACTTGGAGTGAGAGTGAAGAAAAAATAGAGGCACAAGAAAAGGAGTATGATATAACAAGTAATTTTGTAGTATTTGCTGCAAAATTCAAAAAGAGAGATCAATATCTATAGAGTCATCTTAAGTGTTCTGACACTAACCTATCTGATGATGAGAATAAAGTCTAGTTTTCAGACCATGATCAACAAGATGCTTATCAAATATGTATGATCAATGGTTGCAAATGGCTAACAAAGTCAGGGTTCAAAAAGCTCTGATATATAGCTTCAAGGAAGAAAATGGAGCATATAAGAAAATGCTTACTGAATTAAGAGTAAGACTGCAAAATTCTCAGGACCAGCTTGTCACAACTTAGAAGGAGCTTGATGAATCCAACAAAAAGATAGTATACCTGACGAACGGATCAGAAACATTAAGTCAAATGCTTGGAGTTAGGCAAACTCCAATAGATAAATCAAGTCTTGGGTACACAGGTGAGAGCTCAATCTCTCAAAAAGGAATACTGCAGTATAATCCTTTTGGGATAAAAAGAAAACTAAAGCTGGACATTGGTGAGTGTTCAAAGCCTTATCCTCAGGTGAGAAAGTTTATACCCATATGTTATTTCTGTGAAAAAACATTTCACACTTGACCAAAGTGTTACAGATTATTAAATTTTTTGAGAAAAAGAGCTAAGTTATCCATGAGAAATATGAAATATGTGAAGAAGATTACGCAAGTTTGGATTCCTAAGCAAAGAAAATTTCATGTAGCACACACTTCATTAGTTGCATAGAATTCAGAAAATTGGTATTTTGATAGTAGATGCTCACGATATATGACTAGAAACAGAACATTTTTATCTTGTTTTCATGCAAATAGTAATGGATCTGTTACTTTTGGTGATGGAAAAAATGGCCAAGTTCTTGGTGTTGGAAACTTATGTGTGCAGGGACTTCCAAATCTTGAAAAAGTTTTACTGGTGGAAGGTCTAAAGGCAAATTTGATCAGTATCAGCCAAATGTGTGATGACCACCTTTCTGTGTAGTTCAATCAGAAGACTTGCCAAGTGATGAACAACTGTAGTGAATGCATATTGACTGGTCACAGATCAAGTGATAATTACTACACTCTCAGCAATGTCAAAACATATCTGAGAGTCGATCTGACAAAATTGGACTGTGGCATCAAAAGCTTGGTCATCTCAATTTCATAGACATTATCAAAATCATCAAATACCAAGCTGTAAGAGGTGTTCTAGTGCTCCAACTTCCCAAAAATCCCATCTGTGGACCATACCAAATAGGAAAGCAGACAATAAGTCAACATAAGTCACTTCAAGACCTTGTAATAAGTAGATGCTTAGAACTCATGCACATAGATCTCATGGGTTCAATTCAAACAAAGAGCATAGCTGGAAAGAGGTACATTTATATATGTGTTGATGATTACTCTCATTTTACATGGGTTGATTTTGTTAGAGAAAAATCAGACACTTTTCAGGTGTTCAAGAATCTTGTCATAAGAATACAAAATGAAAAAAAATGCAAAATTAAAAAGGTCATTAGAATTTGGAGTGATTATGGGAAGGAATTTAAAAATGACTTGTATTCTAACTTTTGAATCAATTGGATATTTCTCATGAGTTTTTAACTCCCAAGATACCTGAGCAAAATGGGATGATTGAAAGAAAGAACAGGACCATTCAAGAGATGGCCAGAGTTATGTTGAATAGCAAGAAGCTTCCTAAAAAACTTTAAGCTGAAGCTGTAAACACAGCTTGCTATCTCAGCAACTGTAAGCATTTAAGTCCAGGTACAAGACAAACACCTTATAAGATTTGGAAGGTTAAGAAACCTAATCTTCAGTACTTACATGTGTTTGGATCAAAGTGCTATGTACTTAATAATAAAGAACATTTACATAAATTAGATCCAAAAAATGATGAAGGTGTGTCTGTGGGATTTATTTTGAATGGTAGAGCTTATAAAGTCTACAACATTCGTACTCAAATAGTAATCAATAAATGTTGTTTTTGATGATAAAGATGATTTTTCTGAATTTTGTCAAAAAGATTCGGTAGAATCTATCACTAATTTGTCACAGAAAGAACAAGATAATTGTGCTGATAGAATAGGTGACAGAAGTGTTCGGACAGTTAATACATCAGTTGGAACTCCAGATTCAGGTGACATAAATGGTGAATAGGTACATGCTCAACAAAAAAAGCTTAAAAGAGGACCACCTTCATGGATCTAAAAGGCTCATCCACTGGACAAAGTCATTAGCGAATCCTAGTAACATTCTTGTCACTAGAAGAAGACACATGAATGAGGTAAGTTATATTTGTTACCTGTCACAACATGAGCCAAAAAATGTGAAAGAGGCTCTTGATGATGAACATTGGATCTTAGCTATGCAGGAAGAACTTGAGCAATTCATTAAAATGATGTGTGGACATTAGTTCCTAGGCCAGCTGACAGTAACATCATAGGAACAAAGTGGATCTTTAAGAATAAAACTGATGAGTTTAAAAATGTGGTTAGAAATAAAGCTAGGCTTGTTGTACACACAGGTTGAAGGTATTGATTTTTTATAAGACTTTTGCACCAATTACTAGATTAGAATATATTAGATTATTTCTAGTTATTGCTTGTGTGTTAAATTTCAAAATCTATCAAATGGATGTCAAAAGTGCTTTTCTAAATGGATTTTTAAATGAAGATGTCTATATAGAGTAACCTATAGGTTTTGAGGATCCATATCATCCAGACCATGTATACAAGCTCAAAAAAGTTTTGTATGGTCTAAAACAAGCTCTAAGAGCTTGGTACGAGATGCTGACCACTTATTTTCTTGACAAAAGATATCATAGAGGTGGGTCAGATAATATATTGTTCATCAAAAGATTTGAAAGAGGTATACTTTTTGCTCAAATTTATGTGGATGATATCATCTTTGGATCAACATGTGAGAAGCATACTCATGATTTTGTTACACTAATGCAATTTAATTTTGAAATGAGTATGGTTTGAGAACTAAATGTATTTTTAGGTCTACAAATCAAACAATATGACAAGGTCATTTTTATCTCATAAAAAAAATATACCAAGACCATTGTTAAAAAGTTTAGTTTGGATACCTCAAATACAATGAGAACTCCAATGAGCACAAACATCAAGTTGAGCAAAGATGAAAAAGAAATCAACATTGATCACACATTATTTAGAAGCATGATAGGTAGCCTATTATATTTGACAGCTAGTAGACCTGACATCTATTTTAGTATTGGTGCTTGTGTTCTTGCAGCTGTGAAGAGGATTCTCAAATATATGAATGGCACATCAGATTTTGGCATTTGGATGAACAAAGACACTAATCTTTTTCTTGTAGGGTATTGTGATGCTGATTGGGCAGGGAGTCTTGATGACAAGAAGAGTACTTCAAGTGGATGGTTTTATCTAGGAAACAATCTAGTTACATGGCACAGTAAGAAGCAGAATTCCATATCACTCTCTATAGCTAAGGCCGAATACATTGCAACAAGTAGTTGTTGTACCCTACTCCTTTGGATGAAGCAAATGTTTAGTGATTATGGAATTAAGCTTGACACTGTGACTATTTTTTGTAATAATATAAGTACTTAAACATTTCAAAAAAACATGTTCAGTACTCTAGGAAAAAGCATATATACATCAGACATCATTTTATTCGTGATCTAGGGGAGCATAAATTGGTGAGTATAGAACATGTTGAAACAGAAAAATAATTAGGTGACTTATTTATGAAATCCTTGCATGCCCAAGATTTGAATCATTACGCAAGACTATTGGAGTGTACTCCATTTCTCCTAGAGAGTTTATCATCCTATATTGAGTGATTTAGTCTTATATATTTTGTAAAAAATAAGGAATACTTAGTGTGTGTGTGTGTGTGATTATTAACCAATGATGACAGAATTGTCTTATCCTTGATCTATCACTTATGATTTTGTATGTTGGCTGAAATTGAAATTGTGATTCTCCTTGCTTATTGATCTTAGTCACTATGACTAATATGTTTTAGCTTGTCTAGAATTAGTAGATATTATGCTCTTGTGACTAAACAGGTTTAATATAGACTAGAGATATGTGTGCACCTAGATCAGAAACGGCTATCTCTCATCAGGTATGAAAGCTAGCCTTGAGTAACCATTTAATTTATAATGACCCCTATGTCTTAGATGATCTACAAAAGCAGAGGGATACCCTTTGAGATGTGTGCAACCACTGATTTGAGTTACTTTAAAGTGGTGAGATTCCCCACTTTTTTTTATAAAAAATGGGGAGAAATAAAAGAGTGATCTAGTGTAGGAAAGCTAAAAAGCATATGCCAATATGCATAAAGAAAAAGCCTGATCACAAAGAGTATTCATTAAAAAGAGATAAATTAAACCACTAAGCGTGGCCTGCAGCAAGAACCAAATCTGGTAGTTCCATATGCACATGTAATATACATGAGTCTCTCGTCTATGTGTGATCAAGTTGAGTTAATAAGGTCAATGATATCTTCTAATTCTCTCTAAGATAATCATTAAGTCTCATGTGATTGAATTCAATTAGAAAGGATAATCAGTCATTGATTTCTGCTATACACTTAATCATTATACATCATGAGTTGAGTGAAAGTTTTTGAATTGTAAAAACACACACACTAAATATTCTTTGATCTTACTTAATTTATCTGGCTAAATCAAATGCAAAATGAATTCTCTCTTGAGTCTTAAAATTGGATGAGTTGCCTAAAAATAATTGTCACTAAAGTGCTCAATTTCATGCTCATCTCACACAATTGTCATATCATGCTCAGTAAATGTTTTGTCTGTTGTCTAAATGCTTTGTCTGCGTTGTTTCATAAAATTTGATTGTGTCTGTTTTAATAGTTCATCTACTTAATTTCACAATCATAGTTGTCATTTGTGTTTGTTTATTTCGCATGATTGTTGTCGTTTCTGAGCATATTTAAAAAAAAAATCAGGAAAGTATTTTTGAATTTTAAAATTTCCATTTTTACAGCTTTTATTTTCATTTTGGAGCTTATTTTCAATTTTTGTTTGTTCTGATTATTTAGTTCTTTTCTTATTTCTCTCTCATCCTCACTGTCTATCTTTTTCCTCCTCTCTCTCTCTTCTCTATCCATCTTTTTTCTCTTGTTTCCTTAACCTTTGCTCAAGCTCTGCTAGTGACTAGTTTCTCTTTCTTCTTTTTTCAACAGCGTCAATGGCAGACAAAATCGAAGAGGTTCAAGCTTCTTTGGAGGCAACTATTGCTCGTTTGGCAGAACATCCATCAGGGCCTGAAAATCAGCCCTCTGTAAATCCTGAAGAAACAGTGAAACCTCTGTCAAAAAGGAGGAAGGCAGTCACGTCTAAGAAGAAATCGACTAAGAAAGTTTCAAAGAGGATGATGGCTTCAAACCCTAGTTCTAGCAGTATACCAGAGGATTCTGACAACCCTCCTGACACAAGCATTCCAACAGGTATGCCCAGTGCTAACACTGAAGAAGTTAGTGCTATTTCTCAAGTGGAACCACCCTCTTAATCGACATAAGCCTTGGTAACTGACAAGCCAAGTGCTGGTTCTAACAATTCCCTTTCCATTCCAGCAAATGCAAAAGTGGTCGTAAATACAGAGAAACTGTTTCTGCTAAACCAGTCATAGACTCAGATATACTTGATCAACCAGCGCCCATTTCTACTCCAGTCAAGACAAAGAAATCACAAGTAGGTGGTGCTAAATCGAAATCATCTTCTTCTCCCAAGCCAACTCCTAAGAAAAAAAAGCCTCAGCCAAAGAGAAAAGGAAAGCCAAAGTGCAAACACTACAAACTACCGCTCTTTTATCACCCGAGATCAAGACATTATTGAAGAAAGTGTACAACTTTCCTTTCTATACTGAGAATCTACAATCTCATTATAAGAAATATGTGAGTAAACATCATGATTATCTTGATAAGGAGGTGAAGATCCATGACTTCAAAGAATAGGGACTACCAACATTGATTACCATAAGAGGATAGGTCAACATAATACAGCACTTAACTCTTCCATGCCCAATAATTATCTAGGAATTTTATGCCAATATTGGGAAATCAGCCAATGATCCTAATCATTCAATGTTCTCCAAGGTATATTTTCGACGCCATATTATTGATTTTTCACCTGCTGTTATTAAAGAATTTCTTAGTCTTGAACCTATTGATGGAACACACACTGGAAAGTTTGATCTAGATATAGTAGCCACAAAGTTGAATAGAAAAGATTCTAAATGGACACAATCTAATTCCATCTAGTTCCATGTTTTATACTAAATTATAGAATGCTCTACAAAATAGCACACACTGATTGGTTTCCTAAGAAACACACATCCTCTGTGGGTGAGGCATATGCCAAGTTTATTTATGCTTTGGGTACTGACAAACTAGTGGATTTGGCCAAGTGGATGTTTGATGCAATTATTGCTAGTGGCCAGAGTGAAGTAACAACTCGCATTCTATCTTATCCGTGTTTTATATAAGCCCTCATTAACAGCTACTCTCCAGATGAATTTATGAATGAGGCACCCATGGATCTGGCTACTCAGCTGATAATGAAGACCTTTCAGAGCTACTGTGAAAGTTCTCGAAGTATTGTTGTGGCCACTGCTCCTCCAGTCTCCGAAGAGTTAAAAGTTTAGGTCTCAAACCAAATTCTTGGCAATACAAGTTGTTTGTAAAATAAGCTGCTAAAACTGAGGCTACTCAGAGACAGAGTGTGAAATATAGGATTGCCTAATTTGAGCGAATGATGGCTGCCAATATGGCTGGAATTAAGAGTCTTTTTCAGACTGTGATCACTCACCTTCAGATTCCTCGTAATACATATCCTACTATTGTTCCAGATGATACTACTGCTCCAATTTCGACTCAAGGTACAACTCAGGGGGAGCCTATTCAACTTGACCAAATAGCACCAGAAGCACCACTATTAGCTCTTGATGTCTCTGCTCTGGATGAACTAGTAGCTACTCAGGGAGAGCCTATGTCCCCATCACTTAGGGAGAGCAACCTTAAGGTAGCACAGCCACTCCAACAATAGTGGAAGGAACTAAGAATGCATCCATTGCTACTGGTGAATCTGATGCATCTCTGAACACTCTTCTAACAAATCTACTACCTTTGTAAACTGCAACAAGTACCAGCTCTAGTTTCTAGAAGCCTCCAAAGAAGAACATTAAATCAGATGCAGTTAAGCCTCCTTTGCCAACCCAAAAGTAATCTAGGCTTGCATCTTCTTAGCCTTTCTTTGTCTTAGCATGTCTGTTTTTGGCCTTTTTCATGTTCAAAAAGTAGATTAATGGTTATTTATGGTTTTCATGTTTTTCTTATTATGGTTTGGGTTTTAGATTGTCTTGAACTATACTATGTGTTTCTCTCTTGGTGTTTCTTGTGGTATATTTCTGTATTCTACAGGTGAAAGACTTATAGTTGTTTTAGGGTTTTTAATTTCTTGTTCCTTGGGGGTTTTGATCATAAAGATGCCAAAAGTGGGGGATTATTAGTGCAAGATTTAATTTGGTACCTTCTGATCTTATTGTAATGTAATAGATAATATTTCAAAGTTATATTTCAGTCGTTTCTTCAATCTTGTGCATGTATGTGTTATTCTTTATAATCATGCTTCAAGACTGTTTTGATAAAGCATTCAACTGAAGCACCTGAAGTTCTAAAGCTTTTCTCCAAATTGTTTTCAATGGTCAGGTGTTATATCTAGTGATCTGCCTGTCTAGATAATTAACTTAACATGTCCATACTCGGTAGTTGGAAATTGCACTCTTGTTGTCAAAACTGTATCTCAGCCTATGTCATCAAGATTACATCTTTAAGTTTGATCTTTTCAAGTGAAGTTTGACTTTGTGTGTCTTAACAGTGTGAGGGAATGTTTAATCAAGATGCCACTTTTAGATCTGAGGTCGTTTGTTGTTTATATGTCAAATCAGAGTGGCTGATTGTTTCATCAAGATAACATCTTTAGATCTAAGTTTGTGTGATATATCTGTGTCACTGTATGTTTAGACATTGCGATGACAACTATCATTAAAGCTAAGTCACTGTGTACTTTCCTATACAAATAGGAAGCTTCTTTTTAGATCATTTTGAGGTATTTTGGGCATTACTTTAAGAGAAATATTTTGGTGAGTCCTTCTTGCTATATGAGCAAGTATCTTTCCTTTAGAGTTTTGAGTGTTTAGCTCTAAATGTGTCCTTTGTCTATAGAGTCCACTATTGATTCCCGTGAGAAGGTGGAGCTCCATGCCTACCTGATTTCAAGAAGAGATTGATTGTACTTGCCAGAGTTTGGAAGTTTATCAATGGCAGCTAGAGGGAGTTCAACACAAGAATGAAGAAGCAAACTTCAGAAAGAAAAATGGAATTCAAATCGGTGATAAACTAGAAAGGAGTTCTAGATGTTTGTATAAAACCTATATTTATACTCTATTCATGTTTCTAGTGGATTATTTGCTTGTTGGACTAGGTCTCGTGAATATAAGCATAACTTGATTGTGCTAAATCATGATAAAAAGATATGTGTCTCTTTTTTTCGTTTTCCAACTGTTTGTTCAATATTCTGAAAATTAAGCATCCTGTCATAATATACGAGTAGTCTGACTTAACAGCTAGGATTGAACAGAGTTCAATCACATTATAACTACCTTGGTTCACCAACGATGGTGGGGCGAAGTAAATACAAGATTTTTTCTGGGATCAAAGATAGGCTTTGGAAGAAAGTCCAGAAAAAGAAACGAGATTTGTTCTCTGTTGGTGGGAGAGAGGTACTTGTAAACGTAGTCTCATAGGTAATTCTATGCTACTTGATGTGTACTTTTAGAGTTCTGAAATCCCACTGTAATGATATGAAACCAATACTCTTGCGGTTCTAGTGGGGTTCATCAAGGGGAAGTAAGAAAATAGGTTAGAAAAAGTGAGATCAACTTTGTTTGCCTAAAGCACTTGGGGGTTTAGGCTTTCGTGATTTAGAGTGCTTTAACCAAGCATTAGTGGCCAAGCAAGCATGGAGAATAATTTAACACCCTTCCTCGTTGGCAGCTCAGGTCTTGAAAGGAAAGTATTTTCGAGATGTGGATTTCCTTAATGTGACATATAAAACAAGATCGTCCTGTCTCTGTAAAAGTATTTTATGGATAAGTGAACTTTTGAGGAAAGGCATGCAGTAGAGAATTGGAAATAGTAATAATGTCCTTGTCAAAGAAGGTAGCGGAATTGTTGTTTTCTCCAGAGTTATGGAATGAACCTCTTATTCGAAGCGTGTTTTGTGATCTGGATTGCGAATTCATAATGTCCCTTTCTCTTGGTAGTACTTTTCATTCAAATAGAATTTTGTGGCATTATGAATCGTCGGAGGAATACAAGGTTCGAAGTGGATACCAGTTAGCTCGCTCGGCTCAAGTTCTTCGGTGCTTCCGAAATGGTAGAAGTTTATTTGGGCACTTTCTCTCCCTCCGAAGATACGAATCTTTATTTGGAGGGTTTTCTATGAAGCGTTACCTTGGTTAATAATTTAGAGAAGCAAGGAGTTAATCTCCAAGTGGGGTGTAGTCATTATGGGCTAAAGGAAGAGACAATAGCTCATGCTCTATTTTATTATCGATCATCTAAAGCTATTTGGAAATCGGTGGAGTTATGGTGTTTTATTAAAAAATGACTTCACTCGAATACATATGAGATACTCCTTGGCCTATCTCGGGAAGCTAAACAATTTGATTTTTGTCTGTTGAGTGTGATGGCTTGGTGTATATGGAATGAATGTAATCGAGTATTTCATGGAGACAAGCAGCGGGTAGTAGCTCAGATTGGAGAATTTGCCCTCACCTTTCTTCATGAATTCCAGGAAAGGAAGGTGGTGGTTAATGTTGCGGTTCATGAACCCTCTCAGCATACTTGAGGGAGAGCTCCGGATTTTAACGAACTTAAACTCAATACATATGTATCAATTAGATGTAGACAGGAGGTGGTAAGACTCGATGGAGCTATTCGAGATCATTCTGGCTCGGTTATAGCGTGTTTTTCCCTTTGGAATCAAGAGACTTTTTTAGTTGAAACGGCGGAATATTAGTTGTGTATGAAGGTCTCCTTTTTGCGATCCAGCATGGTTTTTCTATCTCAATTGAAAGTGATTCTCTTCGGGTTGTCTAAGCTCTCTCCACTCAACACCCTTTTTCTCCTAATGTTGATATAATTTATGATATTTTATGTCTACTTATTTCCCATTCTGGCAATAAAGTGGTCCTAGTGTTGGCTAGTTCAGCTTTTTTGCATTCTATATACTTGCTCTGGTTTGATTGTATTCCTGTTCTTGAAGATTTTTTTTTCTGAAAGGGAGAGTGTTCTCATTGCTGTAAGTCTACAATTACAAATTTGGAAATACAATATAGACATGAGTCTCCCCATATTATATCCTGATCAGCATCAATTGCAGTTTGTGCTAATTTATGGGACACCATATTTCTAACTCTAGAAACATGATGACAAGAGCCATAACTAGCAGAATTAATGAACCATTTAATATCACTAATAGTAGAACCTACAGCAGAACAAGGCTGTATATAATTAATAGTAGTAATAGTAAGTAGTAAATCAGATTCAATCTCATGAAAAGGGCATTCAAACTCAATAGCTAAACGAATACCCTCCAGGATGGCCAATAACTTGCTCGTAAGGATATCAAATCTACCAAAAATTTTTAACGTCCAACATATAAGAATAGCACCTTCATGATCACGAATAGTACCACTGACACCAATAAAATTAAGACCATTATGAATAGCCGCATCCACATTCAGCTTTAAGCAATCAACCCGAGGCTTTTTCCACACACTAACGCCAGAAGAGTGGGGAACAGATGGAGCTAACTCAATACGGAGCTCGCAAGCTTGGAAATCTACCAAATAATATTGGCACCAATCTGAGATCTAAAGCATCTTTGGAAACACCATTAAATAATTTGTTATTCCGTTGAGTCGAAATAGCCCAAAGAACGACACAAATCAACACAAAAATCTCCTTAGAAAAGGAACGGGCTAAAGTCCTAAGAATATCTATAGCTGAGACAGCTCTTAGAGAAGAGAAGAAGTCCCAACATTTCAAAAAGATTCATAAGTTCTCCAAATCACCACAGAAAAAGAAGCAATGAGTGATTGTCTCAATTTCATTGTTGCAGCAACAATATAACAGATCCACATAGATATTCTGCTTCAATAGATTGTGAGACACATGAAGGCCATCGTAAAAGAGTTTCCACACCAAAATTTATACTTTAGGGGGGATGTTACATCTCCAAAGACGATTCCACCATTTCCGAAGTACAAAATCAGAGGAAGAGCTAGTGTTGATTATAGAATTGAGAGCAACATGATAACCCGTCTTAACTGAATATTCTCCAGATTTATCATAGTGCCATATTAAAGAGTTAGAGGATGAAGATATGCTCAGGGGGATAGAAAAAATGACGTTCCAATCCACATAGAAAAAATATTGCTGAATAAGACTGTAATTCCATTGTCCCGGACTACTAAAAAGAGTATTAACCTGAAGATCGTCATTAAAGCTAGGAGTGATGGGTTTAAATGAGCTTGGATTAGGAAGCCAAGGATCATGAAATACTTTAATAGTCGATCCATCCCCTATTCTCCATCGAAGTCCTTTCACCAACAGATTTTTCCCCTAGAGAAAACTCTTCCATAACCAAGAACTTCCATTTTTGTCAAGGGCATCGAGCAAGTGTGAATTAAAGAAATACTTACCTTTTAAAATACGAGCTTAGCCATAAGCGCTTGATTAAACAAACCAACATCACGAAAACCAAAACCACCCAACGATTTGGGTTTGCAGATCGTTTCCCATTTAATCCAAGGTACTTTCTTTTTTCCGCCATTGGTACCCCACCAAAAATTCAAAAACAGCAAACAAATCTCCTTACAAAGAGCATCTAAGAGTCTAAAAATACTCATCACATATGTAGTGATAGATTGTAAGAATACTTTCACAAGGATTTCCCGCCCTCCTGCCGAAAATAGTTCCCTCCGCCAACTCTGGACTCTTTTCCTAATTCTTTCAATAATATGATCAAACGTTCGACGCTTATTCCTCTCGACAATAGTTGGAAGTCCAAGATAACGATCATGAGACTGGACAGAGGTAAGGCCCAAAATCTGTAAAATTACCTAGGTAGTCGAATCTTTAATATTGGGACTTAGAGTAATTGCAGATTTTTCTAAGTTGATTTTCTGTCCTAACGCTGCTTCATACCAAGAGAGAATTCTATACAGGGCTTTGGCATCATGGTTAGTAGCACGAGTGAAGACCAAACTATCATCTGCATAAAAAAAATGACTAATCCTGGGACTTTCTCTCGCACACCGATAGCCCAAGAGGTCACCTGAAGCTTCAGTTTGATTGATTAAAGAGGAGAAAGCCTCAGCACATAAGAGGAAAAGATACGAGGAGAGAGGACAACCTTGACGTAATCCTCGAGGGAGCAGAATATGGCCTTCGGGCTTCCCATTTAGTATAACCAAAAATGAAGCCGAAGAGACACAGTCCATTATCTGATCCACTATACGAGTACCAAAACCCATACGAAGCATCAAAAGTCGAAGAAAAGGCCACTCAACCCGATCGTAAGCCTTGCTCATGTCTAGCTTAAGAGCCATAAACCCTTTCTTTCTATTGGATTTCCTCTGGAGAGAATGAAGAGACTCAAAGGCTATAATTGCATTATCTGAAATTAATCTTCCTAGAACGAAAGCACTTTGTTTCTCGGAGATGAATGTAGGAAGGACATGCTTAATTTTGTTAGCAATAGTTTTGGAAATAACCTTGTAAATGACATTGCAAAGACTTATTGGTCTGAAATCTGAAACGAACTCTGGCTCCTTCTTCTTTGGGATAAGGACAATGTAAGTAGAATTGAGACTACGCACTAAGACCCCATCATTAAGGACACTCAAACAAGCCCTACAAAGACTACCACCAACCACACTCCAATATTTTTGGAAGAAAATAGCATGAAACCCGTCTGGTCCTGGTGCTTTGGTACCTCCCATCTGAAAGAGAGCTTCTTTAATCTCCTCGGCTGTAAATGGTGAATCCAGGTGTGCAGACATTGTTGGAGAAATAGCATTGGAAACTGTGTTGACAACCTGTTGTACTTCATCCAAACTCGGCTGGGAAGACTGGAAGATGGAGTTAAAAAAATCTGCAATTATGTTAATAACATTTTCCTTTTTATCTTTCCACTTGCCCTCAGAGTTCTTAAGTTTTTTAATGATATTCTTTTTCTTTCGATTGGAAGCTTTTTTATGAAAATAAGCAGTATTTCTATCTCTTGATTTCAACCATTCTGCCTGAGATCTTTGCCTCCAATAAGTTTCCTCCTTGTTGAGTAAGTCCTCCAACTTATTCTCCAAAATCCAAATTTCCCCAATTTTACCCGCAACATCTGAAACCTTGTATAATTGAGAAATTCGCTTTCTTGTCCTCTTAATAGATTTTCGCAGAGAGCCAGAAGTCTGAGCACTCCAGGTTTTAAGTCTTGCTGCACAACTATCAAGTTGTCCGTGAAAATCAAAAAGAACATCATTAGAAAAACTTTCTCCTATCTAGGTCTCTTCCACCGACAACCAATCTCCTTTAGCCAAAAGGGTTCAAACTTAAAACTCGTATGACTCATCTCCACCAAATCCTCCATCCCCTTTTCCAACCATAAAAACACAGGACAATGGTCTGAGGATAAGGAATCTCCATGCTCAACTAAACAGTTGGTAAAGAGTTGTCGCCAATCATCACTGCAAAAATATCGATCCAGCCTTTCTTGAATAAAATTATCAATACGTAGTTTATTCATCCACGTATAGGGAAAACCCAAAAACCCCAAATCACACAAACCACAATCCAATAATGATGTGCGGAAATGACTCATAGCTATAGCACTTCTATCAATTCCTCCAAATTTCTCAGACAAGCACAGAATCTCATTAAAGTCATCACCACAAAGCCAAGGTAACGAGTTCATGTGCTTTATTCGTCGAAGTATTTATCCCACAGAAAATGACAGAGGTGAGATTTTGGGTTACCGTAAAAGCCAATAAACTGCCATCGTTTGCCATCCGACGACTGAACAGAAGAATCAATGTGGCCTTTTGAAAAGGAATTGATAGTAACCTACCAACTGTCATTCCAAAGTAGGATAAGACATCCACTCTTGCCTTCTGAGTTAACTATAAAACAATTACTAAAACTAGTCGAAAATTTCACCCATTTCCCCAAACCACCAGCTAGTCTAGTTTCTGTTAAGAAGACCAGACTCGGGGACGTCTTGCGGACCAAATCCTGCAAGGTTCTTAATGTACAGGGATTCTCCAAACCCTGTAATCGGGGGTCCTGAACATCAGGACTCGCCGAAATATTCTCATCTGGAATGCCACTTGCCGTCGCAATACACCGACCTTTTTTTTTTCAATGTCTCACCGCCACCCAAGTCATCCACCAACTTCCGTTTTGCATTACCAGAAGAGGGTTTAAGAGAGGTTTGGTGGGAAATTTTGGAAGAAGGCGATTTATTAAGTTTGCATGAGAGATTTCATGAATGGACTAGTAGTCACTTGCTTAGGGGGACTCTTACCCGATTTCTGCTTGCTTTTGGACTTTTCTGGACTAACACGTATCTTTCTTTTCCATGTACGTGCCTTCCTTATGTGGTTCCCCTCATTAATGTTTCTAGAACCAGTAAGTAACGAACGAAGGGGAATATCCTGGTCCATTACCATATTAATCGGATAAACATTGGAATTATCATTTAATATGATATTTGAATTCATATTGCTATCCTTATTTATCTGCATAGGATCCTTAATTAATTCCACATTGTCACTGTAATTAAAAATCAAATTCTCCACTTTCTTATGCATAGAATCCGAGCTATTCTCCTCTACACCAGCTGTCTCCTCGCAAGATTTTCCTTTTCCTTTTTTGGAAATTGACCCACTACGTGAACAACTCCTACCGGCCGTACTACTTAATTCCGGTACTGCTCCATCGACGTCAATACTCTTTGGCAAAATGCTAGTTTTCTGAATTCCCACATCTGTATCTTCTAGTATAGATTCGAGGCCATGGAAAGAGCCTTCATGTAAACCAATTTCCAAATCCAATCCCGGAGATTCGATTAAACTCTTTCCCATATTCGCTCCTCTAACAGATTTTTGAAAATCAGTTTCTTGGTTCACCCTCAATAGTTGAACTGCTTCATAGCCCCCATCGCTGCTATCACCACCCCCACTACCACTTGCGTTAGATTTCCCAGAGGGACTGCTAGAATTTGACCAATAAGGACCACCCTTTCGCTCACGACGAGCTTTTCTCCATTGTTTTAGATTGAATGCCTTCAACCATTCACCATAACGGTTCGCTAAAGGTTTACCATTCCTATCTACCAACGCTTCTTCCGGACATTCCCGAAGCTTGTGCCCAATAATCCCACAATGAAAACAGAATTCTGGCAAATATTCATATTGAACTGGAATGCAAATCGGTCCCGTAACATTATCAATGAACACACGGAGCCCCCTGCACAAAGGAACAGTAACATTAATAACTATTCGAGCTCGCAACGTCGGACCCTCCACATCAACGTCCAGAACTTTGCCAATGAGTTCCCCCCAAAGCCGAGCACAGTTTTTGCTTCTACAAGCAATAGGAACGTTCTAGAATTGAACCCAAAAAGGAACCTTCGTAAAATCCATAGAGGAGACCATTCCGACCCCTTGCGGGCGAAGAAGAGAACTTAGTTGGTTGTTGAAAGTCCAAGGACCTCCAGAAAGAACTCTCTGACGATCCACTTTGCACCCAAAATGAAACATGAAAAAATTCGTAATACCCATCGATTCAACTTTCACCTTCCTAGATGTTCTCCATACCTGTTCAGCCATATCACCTAGACCCTCCTGGTTGACAATTTTATTGCCAAAAACCCAACCAACAAGACAAAGTTCCATCTTCTCTTTTCCATCTTCAATTATGGACATATTCATCTTCATCACTGGACCATCTTGATCGTCTAAGCTTAGGCGCTCACAAAGTCTGGCTATCTCCTTCGGATCCATTCAAGTCAGACAAGAACAAAAGAAGAGAACAAAAAATATAAAAGAGATAAACTAGATGATGCACCTCATTCCAATGGAAAAGAAGGGAGATAAGACAAAAAGATAATAATCCGAAGAAAAGAGGTAATTAAAATAAAAAAAATAAAGAAAAGAGAATAAACTGAACGTTTCCAAAGAAACGACGGAAGCCAGAAAAGACTGGCAAGACTTCCCAGACTCGAGACCATAGGAGACCCTAGAGAGCGAGAGAGAAAAATTCCCTGTCTTTGAAGATTTGGTTGAATGAAGTTTGAGAGCATGGCTCCCTTAGGGAAAAAAAAAAACTCTTACATCATGTTAAAGGCCAATTCTGATTGTTTTTTCTTACTTTTTTTGGGCCACTAAGATCCACATGTCGTTTAAACATTCGATGCGCCACGTCTAAGCATTTTCTCTTGGAAAAAAAAAAAAAAAAAAAAGAAGTTCTGGCAAGAAACAAAACTCTTATTCAAGCGCGAAAAAAAAAAAAAAAAAAAAACGACAGTTAAACTTATTAGTCAAACGTCGGAAAAGTCAGTTTGCACAGCCATTGCCACTACGGTATCAGACCCTTTCTTTTTTGGGATAAAACTTTGAAATTCCAAGGACAATTCCTTCATCAATTTCATGACAGAGAATATGGGTTGGTTCTCACGGACCCTCAACTCCATCAAGTCCATCCAGATCAGACCAACTCTCTCTCAGGTCATCACTCTAGGTCCGTACAATCCCAAACCATTACTCCGAACTCTTTTTATTTTTTCGGTTATGGCCATTTGGTCCAATTGAAACAGAAAAATTGCATATACCCTTTTGTTAAAATTGGATTTTTGATTTTTAGGCTTGGTTGTATCGTCGGCATTGATAATCTGGAAAGGGTTTATGTGTATGACTGGTAGTGAATCTCCTGTGGTGGTTGTTCTTTCCGAAAGTATGGAACCTGGGTTTGCAAGGGTGAGTTTTCTTATTGGTTGTTTTCTNACTTGCGGCCTTTGTATGACCGCCTTCCTCTTCCCTGCCTGTGTATCTCCTTCGGTCAGGTAGTTCTGCTTCCGGTGCCGGAGGAAGGATAGAAGGATAGTTTCAGAGTTCGAGATGTCTGAGCTTGGAGGTTCCGCCACTCTAATGGTTCGCTGATTTGTTGCACCCAAAAGATTGATTTTTTTTTTCTGGCATTTTTTTTTCTCTCTGGCGTCAAGTTATATTTGGTCCAATTGTGAGATTGGTATAGTTTATTGGTGAACAAAGAATGTCTAAGCTTGGTGTTTTTGCCTACTATAAGAAGCTCGTATCGAGCCAAAACGAGTTCTAGACTCTTATGTAGCAAGTGAAAAGATTCATGAATGGACTTTAAATGGATATGGATTTTAGCTAATTACGCTAAGCATTCCATTGTTGTGGTTGCAATTTTAAGTAAAGGAATAGCTATTGGACCTCTCTCTTAAAGGCCCTTTAGTTTCTTTATTACCATTTTGTATGTTGAAGTGCCTCATTATTTTATAGTTCTCTTTGTTATTTGTTTCACCTGTGGAATTTGATGCTAGTATAATGTACGTAGAATCTATGTTTTCTCTATTTCTCATTACGATTTGGTTTTCTATAAATCAGACATTTTCAATTCCTTTGCAGGGTGACATTCTGTTCTTGAGTATGAGCAATGATCCCATACGTGCAGGAGAAATTGTCGTGTTTAATATAGACGTAAGTTACTCTTTATGCTAGTTTTCCTTTTGACTTGATTTGTTTTAGTCTTCAGTTTGGTTTAAATTGTTACAAGATCTTGCTTTACTTAACTCTCTGGAAACTTGGCCAGTTTCCTCGTTCAGAAGTGACTAGATCGGTTTTTTCGGTTCCACCAAGTCCTCTGATTCCTGTATGTACAGTTTACCATCTATTAGGGAGAAAATATATCTCCTTTTCATTTTCAGCTTTAACAACCATATTAATAACTTACATGAAATTCAATAAGTTAAAACCAAGAATTTTTTTTTTTTTTCCTGAAATGTATTTGAGATTTATTGAAGGATCATGACTCACTCTTTCCCATTACTTGTATGGTATGTTCCAAATTGTATTGTTTGTCAATCTTAGCCTTTGTATGTATCTTGCTTACTAGTGGCCTTCTTTTATTATTATTATTTTTTAAAAAAAATTGCTGTTTGCTGATATTCTTCTGTATGTTTCCAAGGGACGCTCTATTCCAATTGTTCATCGAGTAATTGAGGTAAGAATTCTAATGGTCTAGACTTTCCAATATCAATTTCTGCTTCAATATAGACAAAGTCAATTTTGGATGCGTTCTACTTTATGAATTATATGTACTTGGTCCTGTGTTTGTCACTAATGAATAATATATGTATTATGTACTTGGTCCTGTGTTTGTCGCTAATGAAAAATATTATATTATGTACTTGATCCTGTGTTTGTCACTAATGAATAATATTTATATTATGTACTGGGTCGTGTGTTTGTTACTAATGAACAATGTGTAAACTCCAGTCATTGGGCAGTAGGAGAGCTTTTGAAATGTATAGACTCCATTAACTTCAGCAGTAGGAGAGTTACTGAAATATATAGACCTCAATAACTTGGGCGGTATTAGAGGATTCAATTCCACTAACCTCCATAACTTTCAAAGAATTTTGTTATACATCGGTAATTCTGCATGTTTCTTTTTTCATTTGCACACGCCATAAATATAATTGAGTGATATTGCAGTCTTGTACAAAGAATGGTATGAAATCTGCTAAAAAAAATAGGAGTTCTTTACTGCTGATCTGTGTTTTTTATCAAGTAAAAAACTTCTTGCTCCTAAGACCATGTTATTGAACTTATATTTTTAATGACTAATACCTTTCTTATCCTCTTTGGCAGGTTCACGAACGACCAGATACTGGAGAAGTCAATGTCCTCACAAAAGGTATTGTTTCCTTCATCTCTAGATACTATGACAACATCTCTTTAAAAACTTAAAAAAAAATTGAAAATTAAAAATTAAAAAAACCTTTGCAATGCCCTTGTCAGAATGATTTTCATTGGTAAATAACAAAAAGGAGAAAATATGCAGTCATTCAGGACGTCGTAAAATTTACACTGCAGAATGTAGTTGTGGAGTTCAAATATGTTTGAACTTTTCTGTATTTTATTTGGTGGATGTTGTCTGTTTTCTTTTTCACTTTTATGTCCCTCTCAGCAAATCATAGAAATTGGCCAATTACTCCCTGCTCAAGACTATTTAATCCTCATCTCATGTTTGCTACATTTTTCAGGAGACAATAATGATGAAAATGACAGGATATTGTATGCTCAGGGCCAGAAATGGTTACAACGACGCCATATCATGGGAAGAGCTGTTGGGTAAGCAAAGAAATACAATACAACATTAGGATGCAGATGTGATGTATAGATGTATAAATGTGTCTACAAGGTGAAGCTTATAGATGTAGTCACTGAAATCTGCAATTTTGTTTGCAAAAGACCATGATCACTTGCAAACCCGAGAAAAAACATATATGGGATAACTTATAATAATAGATTTATAAGTCAATGTGCGATAAGATTATTTCCCAGAAGTGGAGCTTTTCCATGTGAAGTTTTCAATTGTTTATCTTTACTTCTTTATCACAACTCCTAACGTCGGTTGCTCACATTCTGCAGTTTCTTGCCTTATGTTGGCTGGATGACGATAATTATGACAGACAGGCCTATAATCAAGGTAAGTTTTCATTGAAACATAACAAATTTCTTGTATTTTCATTTTTATTTTGTCCTGTTTTCTTAGTTAAGCTAAAATTGTTCCTCGTGTATCTCATATTAACCTGTGTTTTCTGTTTTGCAGTACATAATTATGGGAGCTTTGGGATTGCTGGTCATTACCTCAAAGGATTAGGACTTAACTCCTTTTCTCTTGAAACAAGGAAAGAGGCTATCGGTACCATATTCATGTTGTACCACATCACAATTTTTATAAAGGAGAACATTAGAAAGTGATTGACGTGGTGGCAATTGATTTTAAAAAAATTTCCCTCCAATCCAGTATACGAACGCATTCCAATAGCACAATATTTTTAGCTTTCAACTTTCTTATTCTTATGGTAACTTCCTTGAAGAACCTGAATGTCAAAACATATGTATGGGAAAATTATATCCAAGTAGTTGAAACTTCATAATTAAGACTTCATTGGCTGACATCAGTTGCTCTGTATTACTCAAAATCCCATGCTTGTTTTAAGTACCCACCGTAAGCAGAAACAACACGAGTAATCATGGTTTAAACAATCAGTTGAGAGGCCAATCCGTCACTAGCTTCTAATTTTCATTTATTTTTGCAGGTCCTTACAATTTATACTGAGAATGCAAGACTCTGTAGGCAACAGATAAAGGTTGAAATAAAAATTCTCATTGAAAATTATAGGTGCATTTAGTATAAAATTCGAATTTATAGAATTCCAATTCAAATCCTATTCTAATCTGTTTTGAATTTATAGAATGTGATTCAAATTCCATAGCAAAGCGCCAATTATCTAAGAGGCAGAACCTTTTTCAACGCAACGGCCAATGGGCCAGGCATACAACTGGTAGCTCCCAATCCACTATTCATTTATGAACTTGCAACGAAATGCGAAAGATACTTTCAACCCCAAGCGCAAAGGGATATCATGCGAGTTGCGACATGACTATTCGTCTACCCCAAAAGTAATATGTGGGATTCAAGCAATAAGAGGTGAGAGAGACGTGGAATTGTGGCAACAAGAGAGGAGAGAGACACATGGAATTGTAGCCAAAGCTACAAATGGTATCCAACAGAACCTGTACTCCCATCATAGGGAGCCTTGAAAATTGCTTAATGAAATCATGAATACGTGTGCAAGTATTAGCTGAATCCCAATTTTACACAAAAATTTGCGGTGTAATTTTTAAAGACATGAAAATAGATGAGGCAGAAGACACGGTCAAGTTATGCCAAATCTAGCTACTATTACTTTCTAAGCTAGGACCAAAAAAAACAGAAAGCCACTCGTATTATACTTCATCTATTATGCCAGTCCCATGCTCCATGTGTACTCTTCAGAGCAGGAATGTAAAGGCTGAAGCACTTTCACCAACAGGCAATCTGCAAGAGACCAAAAAGCCGACTTTAAACGGAACATCTTACTCATTCAGCCATAACCGAAAAAACAATGAGAAAATCAATAAGATGGAAAGAAGTTTGTTGTACTGCTATGTGAAATAGATCATCATACGACCTCAGGGTACATTTTCCCGCAGGTATGACTTTAAAGACATCTTTCACGCAACTATGAAGATGACACTTAACAAAGAAACTTAAAGAAGAAAAAAAATCCTTATGCCGATAAGGGGATTCACAGTTCACTAACTAAAATTGAGAAAATAGCCATTTCTACTATAGGTGCAGTGGAAGAGTATTGGCATGATTTCTGTAACAATACTTCAAGGCAGCACACCTAAGTCAAATGTTCTAATTAAACCTACAATCCTTAACTAGTACCAGTTCACCAACTAAATAAAATAAAACACACGTACAAAATAGACATGACATTTAACACCAACAAAAAGTAATAATCAGTAACTAATAATGTTCTACATTCGGTACTGCCGTGCTCATTATCTCAATAGAAAGGAGCAAATAACTTATTATAAATGCTTAACAAATATTTCCCCTAATGAGTGCAGATTTTACATCAATCAATCTAAAATAAAACAAAGCAGTAATAGTTTGACCTTCATTCAAGTCAGTTAGCGTTCGTCTCAAACTGCTGCAACATGTCACAGTGCGGTGTTTCACGGATAAATCCCCACTGACGACGCTGAATCTCAAGCCGACAATTCTGTGAAAGGATACTGAAGTACTCTCTCTCAACCTGATGTTCAAAAGAAGCACGTTCCCGGCTATCTGGCGGATAATCCTGCTCAAACTGTGTCGACTTAACATAGTAATTGACACCCTTTTCCGTAGTGAACTTGTATTCATAAGGATAAGATCGAGAAAGTGAATAAATGGGCTCCGAAGACGGCAAAAAGTTCAGAATCAGAATAAGCAGAACTGGTAAAAGCTGAATTAGTGCACGAGCATTGAACCCACCAGAACCATGATGATCTGCCTGCCTATGTCCCATTCCAGTTTGGAAACTGAACCCGCGAAACTGCGTCGCCGGAGCCATTCCACCAAAGAAAAAGTTCCTAAAGATCTCTTCTGCATCAACATCAGCATCATAGTAGCCATTGTATCCATGAGCGGCATGTCTCGTCGTGCGTCGTTCATAAACGGGCTCATCAGACCCAACAACATCGTACTTTCTCCTACTCTCTTCATTGCTAAGACACTGAAAAGCTTTAGATACAGCCTTGAAAGCTTCCTCAGCACCTGGTGCTTTGTTCTTATCAGGATGAACCTTCAACGAGAGCTTTCTATACGCCTTTCGAACATCCTCGATACTGCAACTCTTCTCTAACCCCAAAATTTCATAGTAATCCTTCTTCTTCTTAATCTCTCTCACTATCGTAATCTGCTCCGGTGTAGCCGCCGGTGCCGCGGATGAGGTAGACGACGACGACCCGGTTGACGGAACCCTCTGACGAAGCGAGGGCTGATCGGACGGCTTCGATGAAGGAGAATCGGACGGACCATTAGACGATGCATCCGCATCGGACGGCCATCGTTCACCCGAATCTTTCTCAATCGCCGACAAGAGATCATCCACGGGTAAAGTCGGATCAAGACGTTGAGCTTTGGTGATGAATTTCCGGGCACGAATCCGATCGCCGGAATCCATCGCTTCTTTGCCAATCTTTAAGCATTTCAAAGCGTCGTCTTTGTTCCCATCCATCTCAAGAGCCCAAAAAATCCCAAAATCCCGAGAAATCTAGGGCAAAAGGGAGTGAACAATCACTGTAAATTATCAGTAAAGCCTACCCATCAGAGAAAATTTTAATGTTAAAATCGAAAAAATTGAAACTTTAGAGTGGTGATAATCGAAAGAAATTGAAATGTTGAATTTATCGATTGGCGAATAAATCGATGATAATTGGGAAATATTTGGGGGAAAGATTGAACTTACGGATGAGATGAATCTGATGGAGACTTGAATTGGGAAGATTGCGTCTAAAAATTGGAGATTGATTGATCAAATTAGGGTTTCATTTTGGGGGAGATTTGAAGAAGAAGAAAAAGGAGGAGGAGGAGGAGATTTTGGGGGTTCCAGGGCTCTAAATTGTTGTCTCGGTTCATGAGTTTTTTTATCAAATGGCGCTTTCCTTTGATTTTTAAGGCTGTGTTTGGTTGGTGGAGTTTGTATAGACACTAACGCTGTTTCTTTTGGGGTATCTAACACACCATCCAATTTCGTAACCTTTCTTTTCAAAATATATATATATATATATATATAGTAATAATAATTCCCCTACGTGTCAATTTGTTACACTAATGCAGCAAATAATATAAGGTTATATTTGATAGGAAAGAAGATAGTACGAAGGATGAAGAGTGTAAAAAAAAAAAAGAGAATACGAAAAAGAAGAGATAAAAAAATAATAATCTTTTAAATTATTTGATTAAAAGAACGTAGAGTAAAAAGAATTTAGAGTATTTATTTATAAAATTAAATTAATTAATCGATTTAAGTTAAAATTAATTGATTAATTAATTTGATAAATAAATTTATCGATTCAAGTTTTTTTTTTTTTTAAATTTTATCTGATCTTTCCAATTTTTGGGAGGATGAATTTTTATGGACTCAGAGGGAGACCTATGAATTTTTATGGACTCAGAGGGAACCCTCTCCCTCCACTTGACAGAGTAAAAAACATTATATTATAATGCCAAACCAAGACATCTCGAGTTACCAAAGCTAACTGGAATATTTCGGATAAGTGAGGAGTCAATGGGCCGGAATAGCTCATTTAGTTTTTGAATATTCTAACCTCCCGAGGGACTAAGTAATTCCGAGACGAGTATGTATTTCGAAGTGTCTGATGGAATAATAATAGGTCTAAAAAATGAAGGCCTTGGAAGCCACGGGTCATAGAAGACTCGAATCAATGACCCAGTGCCTACCCGCCATCTAATCTCGAGCTTTAGCGCATCTCTACCCTATAAAACGCTTTACCAAAACGCAATACTACTGGCTTTAAGAGTGACATCCAAAAATGAAGTATGGTTGAAATATTTATCCTTCAGCAAGCAACTAACCAATGGGTTTGGATTACCAAGTAGGCGCTTGACTTGTTTGGCAAGCAACACTTGGTTGAAACCAATCAAATCTCTAAAGCTCATGCCACCCTCCATTTTCCCTTTGTAAAGTTTTCCAAGCACCACTAATACATTTGTTTCTTCTCTATAGAGTCACCCCACTAGAATTAGGCAGCATGAGCTTAAAGCTTATTAGAAATCGAGAGAGGAAGCTTGAATATACTCATAGCATGAGTTGGTATGGACTAGACAACAATCTTGATCAGAATTTCTTTACCACCAATAGAGAAGAACCTATCCCTCCAAACTTCTAGTTTAGCAGATACACGATGCTTAATTGACATGACAACTGCTCACTTATTCTGACCCATAAAGCTAGGAAGACCAAGGTACTTGTCGTGCGATCGAGCCAAACCCAAACCGAGAGCCTACTAGATCTCCTCTCTAGAAATCGTTCTAACATTTGGACTAAAGGAGATTATCGAATTCTGGAAGTTGATGGATTGCCCCGAGGCTTCTTCATAAGCAGCCAAAATATCTTTGATTGTGGAGAACTCTGGTAAAATCGCTGCAAAACAGAATGCTATCATCAGCGAAAAATAAGTGAGAGACTTTTGGTCCTATTCTAAAGCAATAGATCCATGTAATCAGACCATTATCATCAGCAGAGAGCGAACGCAGGAGGAAAAGCCTTCGGCGCAAACAAGGAAGAGATAAAGAGGATAAAGAGCAGCTTTATCTCAAGCCTCATTGCAGAAAGACTTGTCTGTAGGTCCTACCATTCACCACAAAAGCGAGTTTTAAAGAGGAGATGCAGTCCATAACAACTGAAACCCATTGATCCTAGAAACACATTCTCTTTAGCATCGATTCTAGGAAGCACCATTCTACGCGATCACACACCTTACCCATGTCAAGTTTAAGAGCAGCCCACCTATTTCGCCCCCCATCCCTCTATTTTTCTTACGCTTGAATGCGTGACTTCAAAAGCAGCAATGATGTCATCGGTAATGAGATAAACCAGTACAAAAGCACTTTGAAACTCATCGATAAGAGAAGGGTGAACCTTTTTAAGTCTATTTGCAATGCCAATATGGTCAATGCTACCAACTCTAACCAAGCAACCAACGATATCTATAAGTGTAATATGCAATTTAATACATTAGATGTCTATCACATGTTGGTAATTAGAAAATTATTGTTTTGTTTATTATGACATACCTGTTAGAAATGTGTTCTCATTTATCCTCCCATGTATACTTTCTTGAGTTATAAATTGAAATGCATGTCTTGGAATTTCAATAATTTTATCATGTAGTTTTTTAACCGATGTTATAACCATGAAATGAATCATACAGTCATTCGACAGTAGTTGATATTGTTGTTTTGTTGCAACAACTTTGAAATTTTAAATAGCATATATAAAACCTTCAGTTAAAAGATGCTTATATTTGTTGACCTGATTTTTCTGTAAAGTTGCTGGTATTATATTCTCCTGCAATTTAGGAAAACTTTAGTTTCATTTTTAATATTAAAAAAATATTACAAAGTGTAACTTTATGCAAGATATTAAGAATTTGTATTTGATAATAGAAACTTACTTTTCATCTATAAATATAATGTCCAAACTTATTAAATCGTTATTGTTTTCCAGATTTAATATTTCTAACATTCTAAAGGCTCTTAGTCTTACAGTCCAATCATCTCTTATAGGCCCGAAATCTTGAAACAATCTATATAGCATATTTGCCATTATGAAAGAAAGACACATTATCAACATATAATCTAAAAATTGTTAATGAAAGAAAAACAAAAACAATATAATTGATAATCATACATGTCTTTAAATTTCAAACAGTGACGATTAGTTTATGAAGGTTCATATATATATATATTAACAATCAATATTAGTGACAATAAATTCAAATAGAAAGTATTATATAGAAACAATAAATGTATCGAACTAAATTTAATCAAATAAGTGCAATGTATTACAACATTACATAGAAATATCTAAGTACAATGTATTACAGTATTACATAGAAAAATAAATGTATCGAACTAAATTTAATATAAACTATCACTACTATTATATTATATTTTATAATTTATATATATTAGGACCAATCATTACATGGAAAATAAATATATATTTTTACACATTTTTTCTGCCTCGGACTTAATATAAATATATATAGATAATGCATATATAGATGGCTTTGGATACGGTCTCCTTCCAGGACCGGTCCCATCATGAGTTTTGCTAATCTGAGAACATATTTTTCTATTGTGGGTTAGTAAAACATTTGTCCATTCACGTTAAGGGGACTACATCCTAATCATATATAGATAAAGATATATCGATATTTTTTAAACCATAATTGTAAGATATTTTCTATTTTGATTTGTTGTTATTTGCACACAAATAATAATTATAAAAAATAAACTTCAAGTGTGTTTTTATTAAATTTATTTATTTATTGTTGAGTTTTTTATTCACAAATGAATTCAAAACTATCTCAAATAAATTATAAAAACTCTAATGTTATTTTGATACAAAATATCCTTATGCCTTGAATTAGTCATTATATTACCATTCAAAAAAATCAGAGTAAGTTTTAGATTAATAAATGTCTCACCAAGGACTTTCTCCATTTATATCCCATTTAGCACAAAAATATGAAATAAAATAATAAATATTAACAACTATATTTTTTATATTGCAAAAAAATAGAATCACTAAGGAATTGTTTGGATTTCGTTCTAGTTTTTTCGTTTAAATAAATTGAAAATAGAAATGAAAATTTTATTTTAATTTTTAATTTTTAAAAATAAGAACATGTTTGGCAAACTTATTTTGCCTACTTGTTTCCAAAAACAAAAAATACAAATAATAAAGAAGAAGTCATATCAACTTGTATCTGTATATTTACACATGGGTGTACATATATATAGTATCTGTATATTTACACATGGGTGTATATATATATATATGGATATATTTTTTTTTGAAAGAATATAGGTATAGATACTTATGTATAAAAGAATGCATGTTTTTTAGTTTTTGAAATCTGTTTTAAAAAAAATAAAAGTATTAGAATTTTTTTGTTGCCACTTTTTATTTGAAAATTTTGGTAACAAATTTTAAAAGCAAAAAATAAAAACAAAATTGCCAAACAAATTTTTAAAAAAATTTAATTTTTCTGTTTTAAAAAACGAAAAACGGAAGACGAAAATGAATCAAGCATGCCCTTAAATGTTTCTTTTTCAAAATTCGTTTTGAAAATGAATCAAGCATGCCCTCAAATTAATTAATTTTATCAAGATTATTTTAATTGCTTGTATTAAAAAAACATGCCTACGTGCGCATCGCACGTACCTAGAATCTGTATATACACAATAAAATTATTTTTTAAAAGAACAAATTGGCAATCGGGGTTTTAAACCCTAAGGGGCCTCCTAAATTGCCCTTCAGCCTTCGGCCAGCCACTTGAAAACAAATTCTTGTAAAAAATCTCTATCTAGTGAAGATGGAGGAGACCACCACGCAAGAGGCATTGCAGATTGACCTTGGTAATCTTATGGCCTTCGACCCTCATCATCACTTTCCTTCTCTTCCCTCCTCCAGGTTCGTTTTCATTCATTTATTTATTTTTATATATATATATATATATATATATATGTACGTATTTATGTGCTTCTCTTCTGTTCATAATTATTTTTTTGCAATTATTTTTATGCTTCTGTGTATATTGTTTTTGTTGTGAGAGTCCTACGTTGAAAATTGTTTTTTTTTTTTTTTTAAATTTTATTTTTTAGACTCTGTCTGCACGGAATATTTTTGATAAGCGGATTAAATGGTGGACAAATGCAGTATTTCGAATTGTTTTCTGTCATATTTACAATATTGGGTTTTTATATATTTGTTCATTTTTTTTTATTTAATTGTGTTTCATGAGTTGGATATTTGAATTTTGTTCTATGGCTATGAAATTGGTGTTTGGTATTTTTATTCTCTTCTTGTGTACTTATGTTTGTCAGCTTAAAACACTTTCTGGGAATTTGAATATTTTGGTTGAAGGAAACTGTAATTTTGAAGTCCAAGTATATGGTCTTGTACTTTGGAACGGAACTGAACAAACGTGATTACATCATATTCATATTTCACCAAGGTTCCCACTGAAATAGTTAGATGTATTTGCGAGGTGGAAGTAGAACTGGAAATGTCATTGGTTTGTTTGTTGGTTCATTTGTTTTTGTTCTGTGTTTTTTTTCCCCCCCTTTTTGAGTTGGGTTTGAAACTATGCTAAGCTGGATGGTGTCTGAAGGGGGATAAACTTGTATCACGTTGGATATGTGAAATTGTTCGTAATGCTAATGGTTATTGTTCTGTATTTACGTTGAAAATCTATTGGTTAGCTCAACCATTTCATTGCTTCCTGCTTTTGTGATTAGTTGAGTTATTATAAAACTGACTATTTGCGTTTTTGTTTTTAAATATCGCGATCAAATTTTATAATCTTCTTTGAATTGCAAAAGATTTCTGTCAATGAAAATATCCTTTTGATTCATGTTTGTTGCATATTTATTATGGAGAGAGCCTATTTAATTTGTATGATCCTTATTTTATATTCAAATTCCTGAACCTTAGGGAGGAGTTAGTGAAGGAATGTCTAAAGAGAGGAGCTGAGTTAGTACAAGCTATAGCTGATAGGCTTTTCAACTTACCTTCTACTGAAGATGTAGATGGGCCCCTTGTCAAGTTGCTGCCACCTGTGACTAGATTGCCCAGAGAGAAGCATGTAAGTTTTCCTTTTATTTTGTATATCTTACGCTTTGTACAGACCACTTCTTGACTATCTGCAAATTATCGTTTTGAGTACATCAGTCAAACATGGTGGCTTCTATGTATACAGTGTTTAAGTCTTTGGTTAAATTGATTTCTTACTATACGAATATATCGGTCTGAGCTAAGTATGCTAAAGGAAATGGAGCTTATAAGTAATAGCTGTCTCCATTATTATTTTTCCATTTTTAGTGTGAAAATTTGTGTAATTTAGTATTTACGACTTGTTATTACTAGATTGAGGCTCAAGTTTATTTATCATTCTACAACCTTGCTTTTTGGCTGCCAAAGAAAGTTTCTTCCCGTGCTCTTATGATAAGAAGATATATAGATAGACTGCTATGAATTTTCCAGAATCATTAAAACGTCTTACTTAGTTTAAGGATAAGTTCCAAAGTCTTAAAAAATGTTTTACCTGTTTTCTTTTTTGTTTTTCATATGGTAAATTTTCTTTTTGTTCATTTCTAAGCATAAAGGAAAATACTTTTTATTTCTGTATCAGAGTTAACTGAACTGTTTATCTTGCTTTCCTCTGCTGTTTGCAGCTGCCAAAGCCTAAACCTCCAACAAAATGGGAATTATTTGCAAAAGCCAAAGGTTAGTGATCTTTACAGTAATCTACTGCCTACATGTAATGTAATGATAGAGCTTCTCCTTTCCTTGGAATAGAACTAAAGCTCTAGGTGAACTTTGCTATATTTATTGTCTGGATTGTATTTGATTTCAGAGTGTTAACTTTTTATTTTGTTCGTTAATTTGAGTTTTCTTCCAGGTATAAAGAAGCGGAAGAAGGATAAGGTTGCATTTGACGAGCAGACTGGTACTTGGAAACATCGTTATGGTTATGATCATGCAAATGATGAAGATAATGTACCTATCATTGATGCGAAGATGACTGATGGTAATTTAAGAGTAAAAGAATTCTATTATTATTTTTTGTTCAGAAGATTCGTGTCAAAATACTACATTGTCGTGTTAATACCGTCAGATCTTATGCTTTTACTTTCTGCAGAGCCTGGGGAGGATCCTTTCGCTAAAAAACGTAAAGACAAAAAGAAACGAGTTGAAAAGCAAGAGAAGAATAGGTTGCAAAACCTAAAACAAGCGGCAAAAGTTGGTGCTTTGCCAAGGTTTAATCCTTCCTTACTTATCTGCTTGATGAATTTTTTGGTTATTTGGATTGAAAAGGCGCCTTATAAACTTTTTGGCTATGATCCATTTTAAATTTGGTAACTGTTGCGGGATTCCTTTCTATCTCATATCAATTAATATACAGTCCGTCTTGGCAGATGTAGAATATGAATGGTTTCCTTCTTACAGTTTCTTTTGGTGCTTTTTAATTGCTTGAAAGGTTGCTTGCAAGTAACAAGAGCTTGTGTGTTACTCATAATTTCTTAGAACATCTGTAAAATCAAATCTCACAACTTTTATTGATATGTTGTTTGAGAATGAAGATTCATGGCTATTGCATTTATATATGTAGTCAGGCAATTCAGTCCCCAAAAGAAGAAAAGTAGACAATGAATTCTCTAACAGGAAACTCTTTATGCAGCCATGTACAACTAGCTGCAACAGCTTTGCCAATAACAGGAAGCCAGGCTGTACCCAAGAAGGTTACCAAAGAGGAATTGGGTAATGTGGCTGGAATGGCTGCAACCTCGACAGCTAGCGGGGGCAAATTTGACAAGAAATTGCCTGGTGAAAAGCCTGCTAAACATAAGGGAAAATATCGCAAGGTCTGTGTGTTCATACTATACTAGTAATACTACCCATTAGATGCTTTAATTTGCCTTAATTGGTGTGCATGATTGTAATATATTTAACTTGTGCTCCATTATTTGTTTTAGTTCCTACCGGTTGTGGAAAGTAAAGGGAGTTCACAAGAGAAAGAGCAAACAGAGAAAGTTCTGAACAAGCTGATGTCTAAGAATTCACACGAGATACTCAACGTGAACAAGGTTTAATTTTCTTTCAAGTTTATCTATCCTTCATCTTTTCTGGTCAAATTAGATTTTATCTCATTTATTGTTTGAAACACAGGCCATCACCATGTACAATGTTAAGAAAGAGAAGAAATGGAGAAATAAACAAGAGAAGTCTTCATCAAGCTCAACCAAGTTGAAACCAAAGAAGAAACTTCAAAAGAAGCCATCAAATAAGGGTTCTTCAAAGAAAGGCAAGGCAAAATGAAATTAAGTTATAGTAATCACTGGTGTAAGCTTTTGCAATTTTGGGGTGCAGTGTTGCAAGTTTGGTTAATGGAGGAAGATGCTTTTGTTTGTGTACTTCATAGTTTTTTACATATTTTTTTTTTTAAGCAAAAGAGCAGTTTTGCAAAGTAGTTCTGTCTGACATTTTCTTTTTCCCTAAAAAAGGGGTAGTTTCTCCCCTCTCTCTCTCTCTCTCTCTCTCTCTCTCTCTCTCTCTCTCTCGAGTGCTTAAATTATGTCAAGTTACACAGTACCGGTGGTGGTTGCATACTAGCAAGTGTTTCTACTTGGAGCATTTATTTCTATCCGTGTAGGGTTCAAGTCCTAACCCACGCCCAAACTTAAATGGTACCGTCATTTCTGTGTCCACGTTCAAGTCCTAACCCACACCCACTTTAAATGGCATTGACTAGTAGATTGACAATGGGGTTAATAGCAGATGAATGTGTTCCGCTTGTGGTACAAGCAGATTCCTAGAACAGCGCTGGGTGGAGGCGTGAAGACACTGCCGATCTCTCTCGTTCAAGTTGAACACTAACCATTTTGTATGTTTTTGTATTTGTTGCCGAAGAATTTCAACAAGGAGTAAGGCTTGCTCTTATCCTATTTGGGAGTATGTAATGTATTACCAATTACTAAATTACATTTCTTCTCCCTTCTTGGGTAGGTGGGATGATGTTACATTCCAAAAAATGTGAAAATAGAAACAGTAGAACTTTATCCAGGATAATCAATATAATTGAAATTGAAAAATTGCTGGCGTAGAAAAGTTGTTGATGTAGGCCTCTAATCTCTGAGTTCCTGCTAAGGAGTTTGGGTGGAGAAAAAAGCCTATTAGACTCTCAGTGCACCCTTACGTCGAGTCCTAAAACATTCTAATAAGACAGACATGATTACGCTTTCCCGGAGAAAATAAATCATCTTCTTTGCGCAGTACGTGAGAATTAAAATGCGTAACGTATGAATTCTCCCTGTAGGTCTTGGTTTAACACAGTCCACAATACTTGTCAAAGCTTTTGAATGTAGGTCTTGGTTTATCTTGGTCCACTAAGTAGTCATTGGCCATCTTGCCTTTTAACTAGTGGTGATAAAGGATTTCTCCCAAAAAATTATAAAGAAAAGAAAGAAATGAAAGATCCTATCCTGCTCTTGGCTCAAAATTATTTTGTAGATCCCTAATGGGGCACAGTTCACATCACTCATTGGGGTTAACGACAAATAATATCTGCTTAGATTTCATTTTCTATTGGCTCAGAGTGCAAAAGGGTATACTACTTAACTAACGTCAGAAAATTTCTGTCCAAACAATCTCCAAGTGGGATAATTCGTCTGATATTTAAGTTACAAACGTCCATTTAACATTGTCTCATATTGATTGATAAGAACAAGCTAGCACCACATTTTCATCCTTGTGGTATCTTGGTCAAGCAAATAAAGTGAAGAAAAGTAGTTTTTAGCCGTCAACCAACCATTTAAGAGAGTTAGTACCTTTTAATTGGCTGTGATACTACTGGCTAATCCATAGTGGAACAAGGAGCAAAACAATGAATAAGGCATAGCTTTGAAGATCAAGCCCTTCCTTCTCTACTCGTCAACGACTCCAGAGAGACAGAGAGAGAGAGAGAGAGAGAGAGAGAGAGGAAGGGGTGGGAAAAATAGAGAGAATTTTCTGGTAATCTCTATGTAATGGAATATCTCTTATAGCCTTGTTCTTTATTATCTATATACGAGTTGGTTTATTTTCTTATATTCCAATATAGATTCTTATTCTTTAATGTTCATAGACCTCAAAACCAAAGGTTTTTTGGGCCTAATGCTTCAACTTTATCTGACTCTACAAACCAAAAACTGTTCCGAGTATACTATTGAAAGTTGAAGAAAGTAGCTTGTTTTTAAGGTTGGAGTAATGGGTAGAAGAAAATCTCAAGATGTTCAACAAGGGAACAAAGCTGTGACATTCTCTAGCTCTGGGATTAATATTCATCAATGGAGTCCTAACGAGAGAGTTTATTGCACCGGGGGCTTATGTCAAGTGGGAATGGGGTTTGGTATTTCACCAAGTCCTCAAAAGCCAATGGACAGCATGGTGAAACTCCCAAACACCAACTCTGACATGAAATATGTTTCATTGACTGAATCTGGTTTTCAGTTTAGATGGGCTCCAGAGTTGGCCAGAGAAAGAGAAGAAGTGAGAGTAAAAAAGAACGAAAGCGGTGGCCTAAAACTGAGAATTAAGATTGGGAATGAATCACTGAGGAGGTTGATGAGTGGAGGCACTGCCGGTGCAGCATCACGCACTGCACTTGCCCCATTGGAGACTATAAAGACTCATTTGATGGTGGGGAGCTGCGGCCATTCGGCAGCCCAAGTATTCCAATCCATCATGGAAACCGAAGGTTGGAAAGGCTTGTATAGGGGAAATCTGGTTAATGTGATTCGAGTTACACCCAACAAGGCGATCGAGGTTTGTAATCGAGGCTCATTCCCTTTGAATATAGATAATGACATTGCCATATGATAAGTTTTGAATCTTAGTTGTATTTGCTTGATAACAGAACAAAAATATGTTGTAATATGATTTGTATGACCAAAACTTAATTCTCCCATTTTTGTTGTCTGGCCTAAAATATTAGCTTTCTGTGGTAATCTGGGAATTTTTTGTGTAGCACAACGATTGATACCGAAATCTTTTTCCATATCTCATTGATCTGGTTTCTCTGTGCAGTTATTTGCTTATGATACGGTCAAGAAGTATCTGACTCCAAAACCAGGAGATGAGAACAAAATCCCCATTCCAGCCTCATTAGTTGCAGGTGCAGTTGCTTGATTCAGCTCAACTTTCTGCAGTTACCCGCTTGAGCTGCTAAAAATCAGATTAACTGTCCAGGCAAGTTTGATAACACTACTTTCAATTTTTGTATTTTGTTTTTAAGACCAAAAAGAATGATAGAGAACGTCTTACCCGTAATATGATAGGCATTACTAACAAGGAAGTCCTAAATGATTCCTAAATTTCCTGCAAAAATCATTAATAACAAGCATAACTTCATTGCAGAGAGGAGTGTATAAGAATTCTTTACACGCGTTATCGAAGATCATCAGAGAGGAAGGAGCTGCGGAGCTGTACAGAGGCCTAGTCCCAAGCTTAATTGGAGTGATCCCACATGCTTCCACCAACTACTTTGCTTATGATACACTGAGAAAAGCTTATAAGAGAGCTTCCAATAAAGAAGAAATTGGAAATGTGACCACCCTCCTGATGGGTTCAGCTGCTGCTGCAATTTCAAGCTGTGCAACTTTCCCACTCGAGGTGGCTCGGAAGCAAATGCAGGCTGGAGCTTTCAATGGGAAACAGTACAAGAATCTGCTTCATGCTCTTGTAAGCATACTTGGAAGGGAAGGAATCCCAGGTCTGTATAGAGGTTTAGGGCCAAGCTGCATGAAATTGGTCCCTGCTGCTGGGATATCTTTCATGTGCTATGAAGCATGCAAGAGAACATTGATAGACAAAAAAAGAGGAAATTTAATGCCCAAAAGAAGCAATTCTTTTTTTTTTTTCCCCCCCTATTGAAATTCAAGTTGGATGCTTTTGAGTTGAATGTTAATATAGAAGACAGGAAATTGACAATATGTGCAAGTCTGCAAGATATAGGTCTGTTTCGGCTTTCATGGGAGCTGGAGTGGTAGTGAATTTATTGAATTCTGCGATCCGTAATAGGTCAAGAGCTAGATAGGAAATTGAAGCGGACTATTGGTAAGATATAATTTCAAAGTTTAGGTAAAAAAGATTAAGGTTAATGGCTCCGTTAGTCCCAATCTATTACCATTTTAGTATATTGGTTCTCAACTTTTTTTTGATATTTAAGTATTTAGTATTTTTCTTTTTAGTACTATTGGACCTTATGGCACATTCTATCCAAGATTCTATTAAATTCATTTGAACGAGAAAAATTTTGCGTCATTGATATTAATTTTTCAATTGTTTAATAATTTGATTCTTATTTTTTTTGTATTTATATTTCCGATTAATAATATTGTATTTGCAAATCTTTCAAAAAATTATAATTCTAAAAAATTAATTTTTTAAAAGATTGACAGATGCAATTATATATATAAAAAAATTGAATATTTAATGGAAAACTATAAAACTTTTCAGGCTTATTTGCTACAAAGTGTTAATTAATTTTTTAGAATAATCATTTATAATTACATGAACATTTAATGGATACAGTAAATTTTCAATTATATTTAATTAGTGTAAAAGCGTGTATGTGAAACTTTTTTAATTTTAAAAATGGTAAGATAATTATTTTTGTTCATAAAATTACTATAATTTGATATAAACTAAGATTTATTAGTATATTTTGTTTTCTTTTTTGAATTTGATTTTTAAATGAAATGTTTGTTTTATATCTATTTTTGAATTTTAATTTTCTAAAAGATTGACAGATACAATATTGTTAATTAGAAATATGAATACAAAAACAAAAATTAGAGACCAAATTGTTAAACAATTGAAAAATCGAAATCAATAGTATAAAATTTCTCTTTTAAATAAATTTTTACAAAATCTTAGATAAAATATGCCAAAAGAACTAATAGCGCACAAAAAAAAAAAACAAAATATTTAGTACTTAAATACCATAAAAAATAAGCTAAAGACTAATATGCAAAGTGGTAATAAATTGGAAACCAATAGTGTCATTAACCCAAAAATTAATATTGCTAGTCGGGTTAATTTTATTGACCAGATCAATCTTATAACTAATTATCAAAAGAAGAATATAATGATAAGAAAAGGTTAAAGGGAGGAAAATATAAGAAAAAATGTAAAATGTTCGGGGGAATCGATCATTCAATCCACTTTGCGTCGCATATATTTTAGATTTGATAATCACATTTGTGTGTGAATCCTCTTAAGAATCTACTCTCGTCTCAATGTTGTATGGATAGCACTCCTCTTGGAAGGAAACGCATAACACAAAATTGTTCCAAAAGATCTCTTATGAGAAAAAATGAAAACATATTAGACTTTAGTATAATGCCTCATTCCAATTTACTGCCATTCAAATTCTTAATTCTTATAATCTGAAATTAGTAAAACATAGCATACCTCGTTGAATTGCGAAAGCGAAAGAATACATGGAACATTTTTTTCTTTATTTACCATTATTATTTTTCGTAAACCATTAGTGACGTTAATCTAGTATGCTGATTAGTAATAAGGACAGGGACAAAATAAAATGAATAATGATATATTCATAGAATACAAAACTCACGAACCAAGAGTGCACATACCAAAAAGCAAGACATCAACATGCACAATCAAAAACCAAAAAGATCAGACAACAAAATTTGACCATGCACATTCTAAAGCTCCTAAAACACCTTTCATGATTACCAAAATCATGAAGACAACAATAAACTCAAACCCTAAATCTAAAGTTTAACAGAAAAAGGGTAAATATAACGAGCTCAGATTTTAAATGCAGCAAAAACCAGAGACTAGGAAGGAAACCCCCCCTCTTCAGCTTTGCTCCTCAGCCTCCGCAGCTTCTCTTTCCTCTGCCGCTGCCGCCATCAGTTCATCAAAATTTTCAGTCTTCCCCAGCACTATCTCAATCTGAATGTGAAATTAATCAACAATCATTGGCAACAAAACGCTATGTGCAATGGCAATGATAAGGGAAGGGGTAGAACAGTAATACGGTTTATACACATGTACCCCCATTACATTCATATAACTGAAAAAACTAATTAGTGATAATAGGCAATCATCCATCCAATTTAAGATCTTATAACTTCAGCATATATGAACTAATAAATTGTGATGGGCAATCATTTATCCAATTCAAGATTCTCTAACTTCAGAACATACCACAAAACCCAAGTTTAACAAACACCAACTCACGAAGATAAGCAAAGGAAACAAGTATGATCTTCTGAAGGTGAATAGAAAGTACAAAACTTTCATTCTCACACAAATAATATTACAAAGAAAACTTGTTATGATCACTTAATTATGAAGAAAAAAACAAATTGTCTTACATGATCACACAATGGATATTTGTTCACACACTATCATTGTTTTACGTGACCATCAAATTAAAGATTCTAAAACTTCAAGAGTATACCACAAAACCCAAATTTAACAAACACCCATGCACCTAGAGACACAAAGGAAACTCGTATTATCTTATTAAGGTGAATACAAAACTATCATTCTTACACAAATAATATAACAAAAAAAACTTCCTATGATCACTTATGGAAAAAAAAAAAAAAAGCAAATTGTTTGCTCCATAAAGTATAAACCATACACATTCATGCTTTTAAATCATTACCTTGGCCTTCTGGATTGGTCGTCCTCTAGAGTCATCTTTCATATCCACGGTGGAGGTCAAGATCTCTGAGAAAAGTCGGAAGTTAATTAGAATCAACAGCATACAGTTCACTAAGAAAAAAAGAGAAAGAACGTGGAATTCTTACTCTTCTCAACAGCTAATCCATTGTTTTTCAGAATTTCTGCAACAGTGACGACGGTAGCAATAGCTGTGAAGGTAAAGGGATAAACGCCAGAGTCAGTGTTATGTTTGCAAAAGCTATCATAGAGCATGCATTATAAACTCTTCTTCTAACATAAAACTAATATAGCTCTTGAACAAGATTATAAAAAGGATAGCAACAAGGAAAAAAGAGTGTGCTCTACAGAAGTTAAGAACTATTAAGCAAGCAACAGTACAAAAGTGTAACTAAATTTAGCTTAACAATGAAGATAAACAAAATTCAACCAGAAGGACCTAACAAAAAAGGAAAAAAAAACACCTGGCACCAAAGTATCACTCATTCAATTTGAATAACCTAAATCCCGGTTCTATGCACATAAACATGCCAACTTCCAAGTACCAAAAAAGAGATAACAAAGTTAAGATATAATAGCAAAACTTACCCATTCCAAGGGCTGAAAGCTCAACCTCATTGTGTTGTTGCATGTACCTCTGCATAAACCAAGTTCATAAACAACCCATCACTAGATAGAGCAGTGGATTCATTCTAATAACAAAAGGACCCTCTCTTATCGAAAAAATAAAAACAAAAAACCAAAGGACCTCCATAACCATAACCATTACCAAAGAAGGTAATCCAATTTTCAACAACAAATAGAGATTGAAAAAGAAACATCCAGACAGAGAAAAAGGAAGAAAATTGTTACCTTGGCCAGATTGACATAGAAAAACAATGGTTTCTTGGTGTTGGAGACCTGAATCCGGTTCTTCTTGTAGGAATCTCCTCCTGTTCCTAAGTTAATGGCCTTCACTCCCTCGGTTATCTCTTCCATTGGTCACCTCTCACAACGCTCAGAATCCCAATAGCCGAAAACCCTAACCCTAACCCTAAATCGATTTCTCCCTCTCCGTCTGATTAAGTGATATAATAGAAAAATAACAGAGCAGACAAAGCGGAGGCTGAACCCAAAGCGAAGCTGTAGAGAAAATAACCGGAGATAGGCTATTAACCAACGAAAATGGGCCTCACCTTGGCCCATGACCCAGTGAGCATCATATCTTGACCATTGGGGCACAACTTACTATATTCCCTTGAAGAAATTTGATTTTACATGAAATTTTTTTCAAACAAGTTCAAAATTCCGGATTTATTCATAAAAATACCACTCTAAAAAATATTAAGGAAAATACGACTTTTTATAATTGATTAGATATTTGAGGTAACTAATCATGTTACTTATAAAAATAAAACTAGTTATCTCAAGTATCTTGATTGGTTATCTTAAGTAACCTAAACAATTACCTCGATTACTACTAGAAAACACTATTTTTGAAGGGGAAAAATAGTACTTTTCTAAACATCTTTTTAAAGAGTTATTTTTCTATGAAATTTTAAAAGTGATGTTTTCTAAAGAAATATGGGATTTTTTTTCAAAAAATTTAATTCATCCAGGATTTTTCAATGATAAAATTAGCCAAATATCGTTACTAAATAAAAAGAATTACAAAAATATGGTCAATACTTTTTCATACTGTATAAAAGTGAAAAGAATTAGGAATATACGGTGTCAAAAACACAGTGACAGTTTTGTAACTGTGGCAAACATTGTGAAACACGATTTATTTGAATTAAAGTGCAAAATAAGATTTAATTGAACTTTAGTGAAGTAGATTTGAGTCTCCTCCACTTCTTCCTTGGTCTGGGTTCAAATTCCACCATTCCCTTTGATTTTATATTTCACTAGTTTCTAGTTTTCAAACTTTTTTCTTTTTTCGTAAACATCGTATGATTTCCAAATTTGACTTAGTTATTGATTACGTGTTACTAATTACAAGAACTAGTAATATAATGAATATGCTAATCAATAAATGTGTTAATAAGAAGTAGAAATTAGTAACTAAAATGGTAATTAGAATCCAACAACCAAAGTGCTAATATTCAGTGATGAAAGTGTTTAGAAAAATACCATTTCAGTGCTGTATTCTTTTTAGTACTATATTTTTGTAATTCTTTTTAATTTTTTTTTGGTAAAGTATTAGAAACCCTTTTTCAATTGTTTGGACTTTGGACTTGGATTTTTGTAAGAAGCTCTATTACCTTTGCTTGTTTGTTTTCCTTTTAGGGCTTCTTGGCCGAATAACTGGATTTGGGGTCTCTGTTTAAGAAGTTACACTTGTTTCAAATACCAATAACAAATGAACAAATATATCGACTTATAAGAAATATATCAATTCAGAATTGATATACTTCACGTAAGATTGATATACTGATACATAAAAAATGATATATTATATAAAAATTGATATACAATCATATAGGAGACATACTATACATAAAATTGTTATGCTAAAACATGACTATTTAGCCAACAAAAAAGGAAACGAAATAGCTATTTATTAAATAGATGTAAAAAATGGCTTTTTTTTTAATAAAAAAATTGAGTTGAAAAAAAGGACATTTTTTTTATAAGTACTCGTGTTTTTCTTTTCAATTTATTATGTAAATGACCTCTTTTTACACATCATTACCTAAATCTATTTTTTTTCTTTTACTTTTTATAGTTAAATAGTCAAATATATCAAATTTTATATGGGACTCTTAGCAAAATGGTCAAATTTTAGATCTATTTTAAATTTATATCTATTTTATGAGTATTGTAACAAAATAGCCTGTACATCCTTGGATATATAAATTATAAATATGAGTTACCTAGTATTAAAAAAGATGTGCATAATATTTAGGGAAATTTTGATTTTATATTATTAAATAAAAAGGAAAAATATCGGATTTTAAAAATTTTCAAAAAATTTTAGAATTACTTAGAAAAATGCAACTTTTAAAATATTTAGATAAATACTATTTTTTATAAATTGATAAAATATTTGAGGTGACAGACAAATTTCTTCGGGTAACGAGTTTAGTTATCTCAAGTGAGTTTACTTGAGGTAACTACCGATCCGTTGCCTCAACTACTTTTGAAAGATACCCGTTTTAGAGAAAAGTGGTATTTAGCTAAGTGTTTTTAAAAAGCTTTATTTTTATAAATAAACTTCTAAACAATTATATATGTCTAAATAAATTGGAGATTTTCATACAGTCCATTTTTCAAATTTTCAGGACTTTTTTTTTTCCCTCAAGAAGCCCAAATATTTAGACTAGTTATTATATCAATGGATATACCAAAACTAGATACACTTGGTCACATAGCTATAAAAACATGAAAAATATTTTTATAAAATGAATGAAGTATGAAAAAGAAACACCCACTCTAATTTCTGTCTATCCCTCTCTCTCTCTCTCTATCTCTCTCTTTTCTTTTTACATTGGTTATTTCCATTTTTACTAATTTTAAGTTTCAAATCACTTTAATTATTCCCAAATACGCCCTTATAGTCTTAAGCCTGTACAAAACGTATTGGAATTATGCTATTTCCATTTTGACTAATATTAAGTTCCAATTCCGTAAAATATATATATATATATATAGGCACCAATCTAGTAGATATATTTTTTTTTTTACCTATATATAGATATCAATTTGACCAATAAAAATTTAGCATGCATATTTTTTTATTGTAAAAAGTAGGAGAGAGAAAGAGCATTAATGATATACGTCTTTTCATGCACTTCATTGTACCTATTGGACCACCATTAAATGGTGATCCAACATCTAAAAAAAAAATATCTACCATAGGTAAAAGAAAAAAATACCTATTGGATTGACAACCTCTATATATATATATATATATATATATATATATATATATATATAAGAATAATAATTTCGTAAAATCACTACCGATAGTTAAAACAATTTAGACAATTGGATATAAATTTACTCAGAAAAATTTCCTTATTTGTTTTTATGTATCGATAGTCATTTTCATATAATTTTATTGATTCCTGATTCCTCTACCTTGTTTTTTTTTTTTTTTTTCCTGAAAAAGGATTCCTCTCCTTTAACACGGTTAAAGTTTTTTTTTTTAATACTGTTAACTTTGTTTTTTTTTTTTTTTTTTCCCTTTCATGTTTTAAAAAATAGAAATTGTTAACTATGTTTATCCAGAGAGCCATTTATGGACAAAAAATGCCAATTAAATGTAAAGAATCAATAAAATTTAACTACTTAATGAATAAAATTTAAATTAATTAAAATCAAGTAGTTGCCCTTTCACTATAAGTGTGCACGTATTATTAATTTATTGCTACTTTATTATAATTTTTTTTTTCGCTTTGGTTGAGATATGGCATTTTGATATTTATAATTGTTGTTTTATTTTTAAATTATCTAACCTTCAAATTGATAGTAAAAGGACATATATTATCGTCAAATAGCACATGATTATTATTGTTTTAAAAATATTTCCATGGCACAAAATAAGAATGTAGATCAGTTAAAGACGTGCAAAGGTTTGTACACAAAAATGACAAGTCGTTATATATCTGTTTAAAGAAAAACGACGAAATACAAGGTCCTGGTTTGGTTAATGTTATCTGATTTTATTATTTATTTTTTTTTAATTTTTTTTAGAGAAATTACAACGTTTTCATCAACTTAAAGTCGTTTATATTATTGTTAAAACAATATATCGTTCATAAATAGATATTTAACGTTAAATTGTGTCGTTTTTATTTATTATAACCACTTTATTGTTTTTTGGTCGTCACTTATGAGTCATGAGAACGTAAAACTCTCTCTTATTTTTCATTAGTTACGTTGCGCTTCAACTTTTTTAAAATGCCTCTAAAACCTAAAGAATATAGAGTATTAAAGCTATATTATGGATAGAGTTGACAATTTTTTACAAAATACGACAATATGACTCGAAATGATATAAAATAAATGAGTTTAAGTGACTTATTTAATTTTCGTGTTAATTTCAAATTAATACGTATAACACAAATAATAAACAAAGGGGTTTAAGGTTAACCCGCTTAATTCGAAAAGAACCTGTGTAATACATTTAATTAAACGAGTCGTTTTTATTTTGTGTCGTGTCAACATGACACAAATATGACACATTAATTAGCATTTTAATATTTTAAATATGATTTTGTTTAATCAATTAATACATAATTGTGTTAAATTTCAATAATCGTATCAATTTTGAATAATAATGTCAAATAAATTATAATATGATACATGAAATATTTATTAAATGAGTTAAACGTATCATATTGTGTTACACATATATTATTCATATTGTGCTCGAGTTTATATTTTTGAATCATTTATTAATCGTATCGTATTCAGGTTTAGGTGTCATCGTGTCGTATTATAATCGTGTTGACTTGAATACTACGTGATAACATGAATTGTTAGCTTTAATTATGGACATGGGACTCTATGGAATATTTATCGAGCTATAGCTGCACATTCTAATATTAAGTATGCTATGATAATTCATTTCTATGAATATTATTGGTGTTTTCTACAGCCTACAGTAAGAAAAATCCAACGGACCATAGTATTGATTTTACAAAATCACTATTAGAGTCTTACCTATTAATAATTAACCATTATCCATACGTAAGAATATATATATTCATATCATAATTTATTAAACATGTGACACGTCTGTGTAATGGAGGGCAAATTTGGCTACAACAGTTTTTGAAAAGAATTTAAAAAATATGGTGGGTTAATTTTTTTTCCAATTCTTGTTAAAGTGGTTTAGAAAAATATTATTCTTTAAAATAGTTTTTTGTAAACAGTAATTAGTTTTTGAACATTAATGACTAATAATTAAAGGTATTTATAACTGGTAACTAGTAAGTAGTTTAACTTTTTTAAAATGACATTTTTTCTAAAATCTATTTTAAAAAATAGTATTTTTTTTTATAAAAATCTGATACATGAATTGGAAAAAAACTGAACTATTATATTTTTGTAATTTTTTTATTTTGCAAGTAAAAGTGTCGGAAACCGCATAATAGACTATAAACTAGCACAATCCATTGCCAAATGGTGGTGACTGGTTAGAAAATGACATTGTTGTTTTTTTTTTTTTTTTTTGTTTTACAAAAATACGGCCTAAATTAATTCCATTTTGCTTGAATAGTGTTCGGGTGCTTAATTAGCTTTATTGGTGGTAACAAATAACAATGCTTATAAGTTCCAGCACTGAAGGCCCATGTTTATATCAATTGGTAAAAATTTATATAAATAAAAATTTTTCACGATGAATGGCCTTTTTTATTTATAATTGCTTGGCAAATGACAACATTACTTAAAGTAAGGTTTTACCATTTCAATCATTATTATAAATTTACATGTTAGCTTACAATAATATTTCTAAAAAAATTTCATGTTATTGGCGTTGGTTTTTACTATTCTCAAGTAAAATCGGCTCACAATTAAAGTATTGAATTGGTAAATATATATTAACCTAAGCTGTCACGATCCAAATCCCAGGTCAGTGGCAGAAAAGAAATTTCACAAGTGGAAATTCAAAAATTATTTTAAAAAAATTCATAAAAATAATTTTAAAAGAAAAATTCCCACAGTTTTGTGATCACCATTAGACTTAGATTGTTAAAGAAATTTATTAAAATAAACCAAGTATCAACAATATCAGTAGTCTCATAGTCCAACATACTAGTTATACAAACAGAGTCCGTGAAACGAGCCCATTAATATTTAATATAAGCTAAGATAAATAACAACATTATTTACATAGTTACCAATTTCCTGTGCGGTAACCAACTTCTCAATCCTCCGCTCCTGAGTTTCCAAAGTCACACCGAGCACTGCTTGAGAGGAGAAAAGTAAGGGATGAGCATTCACATGCTCAGTAGGAATTTAATTACCCTTTAGATTGATGTAATTTCTAAAATTTGCATGGTTAGTTCCTTTAAATCCATGTATAAATTAAATTTATAAATCCATTAGCATCCAGAATAGTCACATATTCAAAACTAAAATTAAAACCACATCATTATGCATATTATATATCAACAAGGATATAAGTGAGCTCTTATCCTCCCATCACAGCCCTGTAAGACCTCTATAGCAGGGGTATCCAGCATCTTGACACTGCCTATAGGCGTATCAGATAAAAACCTACACAGGGGCCTAGGTCTCTCACCTAGCACTGTAGAAACTCGCCAGCGACCTAAAAATACCGCGATGATATAATGGAACTTAAGTGTGTGATCCTGTGGTATGTATAACATTTAACAGTTCATGGCTACCACGCATCCAATAATCAAATCATGCTTTAAAAATTCAACTTGGCATTATTCTGGGATTTATTGTAACATAGGCAACACACCGCTATTTTATCCCAAAACTAGTATATAAAAATGTATAAAATAATTTATGCAATCCAATCCTAGTATAACCCAACAATTAACAATACTTTATTTAACCATCTTAAAATCATGATTTTTCATAAATAAATTTTAATGTAAATAAAATCCAAAACAGATATAAAAATTAGGTAATCAAACCCCTACCTTGATATAGTAGTAATACCAGGTTAATGACGCTCGAAAGATCCCCAGTTAGTCACTTAGGTGCTTAAATGACAATTTCTCGTTCCTAGTAAGTCCACTTGAAAAAGTGACTTTTCCACCAGAGCTTCAAATACAGAAATTGAGGTCATCACTGAATTCAGAGCACCCAAAAATATTAGGTCTAATATATACTTTGTCAAAAACGGGTCTCGGTGTGGGATCGACACACAAAACGATGCAATTTGTGTGAAATTTCAATTTTCATTTCACAATGAAACATAGTGATATTTTGTATCAAAATTCATGTCTCAACCTCACTGAGTCCAAATTCGAAATCAGAACTCAGTTTCGAGGTCCCTAGCATTAATTAAGCCCAAAAATCTGAGAATTACATAAATACCACCTCTTGAAAATAATTAGTAAAATGTCCTTTTTTCGAATTACTTTTTACCGCACTAATCATTACCCTTTTTACTTTTATCAACTATAATTATTCACAATTTTTAACCCTCTTTCACCTCATGTATTTACCTCGGGTAAATAAATCATTTAATCAAAATAATTACGTGAATATCACTTTTTACATAGTTGGTAAAAATGGTATAAACTTACCGGAGATGAATTTTAATGTGAAACCACTTGAAGTTGATCGGCAACGGCGAGATGGAGTTTCACTTGCCGGAGGTGTCAAAAACAGAGGTCGGACGGTGCTCCGGTGGCCAGAAAACCTCGCCGAAGGCGAAATTTTTGCGGGGCCGCTATGGTTTCGTCTGACATCGAAACGAGGTGGGATCGGTGGCGTTGGATTGGTCTTCGAAAATTCTTCGACATGGGTTAGCGCGTCTGCCTAGACGGGAGGTGGTGCGGCGACTGTAGGCGGCGGCAGATCCGACGTTTTCTCTTTTTTTCTCTCTCCCTCAAGCCCTTATTTGCTGTAAATTTGAACTTCTGAGGGGTTTTTAAAAAAAAAATTGGGCACTATTGTAAAATATTATAATATTCTAGATATTTTATTATTTTAATTAAAAATTCAATATTGACAACTTTGCCATTACTCTTAAAATGTCTAATTTGCCCTTATGAATTCATAGATTTTATATAAGCTCAAAAGTAAAAAAAATTCATATTAATTTCATATACCAATATGATTTAAGGTGCATCCATTATCACCCCTCTATTTTTTTTTGCTCCCACTTAATCTAGATTTCTCTCCCTAAAATTTGAAAATCTTAATTTTCTCTCTCCATCTATTTTTATTCCAAAATTGCATCTATTTTTCGTAATCCTCCAACTCTATCCACCCTTTCTCAGATGGCAAAATCCCAATTTGCTGAAACGAAAAAAAAAGAAAAAAAAAAGAATTCAATATTCTTTTATTTTCTCCTTCCAAATGGATACATTAAATTTATCATATTGTGTTTGATCATAAAGTACAGTTTCTTACTTAATTTATTTTCTTTTCATTATGTTGTTATATGGAGAATTTGGTGAAATGTATTGAAGAAATTATTTAGAATTTTCATTAATCTTCTTAGACGTTATAAGGTGCGGAGAAGAATAGAAACTTAATATATATTGACATCCTATATTAAAAGATTATATGCCTAAATTCTATGGTTACAAAAGATTTAGTGCTACGACCAAAAATCCAAGGCCGTAGCTTTTAATAATTTTAAGTCGAAACAGTAATAAACAGTGATTTTTCAAAATTTTAGAAAATCGAGTACTTGAAATTTTAAGTTTTAGTCCTTAAAAGTAAGTAAATTTTAGAAATTAGACATATTTCAGAATCATGAAACTTTTTATTAGTTCTAATTTCTCAAGAAAACCTTTATTTAAAGTTTAGAAAAAAATTATAATTAATTCATTTAGAAACTTTTATTAAATCAAAATTTTTAGTGAAGGAGTTTAATTTAAAACCTTAGGTTCAAAGTCTAAATAATTTACATTAAATCATTTGTATTTCTAAGAGATCAATTTAATAACAAAATTATCCTCATACATTTACTTAATAAATACACTATATGGGCTAAATAAATTTGACATAAAAAATAGAGCATGAACTAACTAATGAAGAGGAATAGAACTGCAAACATATACGAAGTATGCTTAACAAGCCGCCAGAATAATTACCACAAATAAAATCAATACCTGAAAGTGAGAAGAAGTAGGGAGCGAGTATTCACATGCTTAGTAGAAACTCAATTATCTTTATGAATGAATAAAATTCTTTTTTTTTTTTTAATAAACCTGTATGGTTAATATCTTTTTCCAAATTCTATTTATAAACCGAGTTTATAAAATAATTGAAATTCAGAATATTCACATATTGAAAACTAAAACCAGAACCACAAGATTGTACATATCATATATCATCCCATCTCATGAACTTACATCCTCTCATCACGAACTAAAATAACTCATATTATGTGTACTAAGGACACTCTGCTTGATACCTATCTTAGAAAATCAGAAGGACACCTTTGTGTTTATTCCTACTGAACCGGAGAGGCAACTGAATGCCTATGCTTATCGAGTAGATATAATTAGAAAACCCCACATGAGTTTATGGGCTTTCACCGAGAGCAGGGATACTGGCCGCTTACTAAATGTGTCTCATATGGGATCCTATAGTATGTACAATATGTAACAAGATATATAATAATTATGCAATAAAAATACTTCACTTGGTATTACTCTGGATATTCACTATACCATGGGCAACAAAGCAACTAAATCACCCCATAATCATATTTTTTATAAATATGTATAGAAGTCACATAGTCTGATTCCAAAATAATCCAAGATTTCTAATAGTTTATCAAAATATTGTTTTATTCACGATTTTTCACAAAATAGCTATAATGCAAATTTAAAATTAAAATACGTATAAAACCAGGTAATTGAACCCCTACCTTAATCGAGTATCCAAATAGTATTACGGTACTGTAGAGGATATTTGGTGTCATTTGGGTATCATTCAGAGGGTCGGATATCGTTTTCGAACCTTTGATCGATAGGTTTAAAATTTGATTTTTTCTAATGGAGCCTCAACTAGAGAAACAAACATCTTCTCTAAATTCCTAATACTCAAATTAGCTAGGTTAGATATATAACTTGACTAATTCTGGCTCAGACTAAAACCCGACATCATGGCACACAAAATGAGACAAATCTGAGGCGTCAGATATCATTTTTCGTATCCGTCATCAAACATAGTAAATATATATATTGTAATGACTTGACTTTTAAAATCGATATCTAGCAGATTCTTAACTTAATTTATTCTTTTAAAAGTCACAAACTTGGACTATGAAATCCATGACAATTTTTTTATTTATATAATTTTCTTAAGATAATTAATCAATTATTCTAAATGTTATATTAAGAAATTTATAGAAACTATTGAAGGAAATATTATTATTTTTTATGAGATTTAAATAATGTGCAACTAAAAGAGCTTCCAGGTGAGGAGGGGGGGTCACAAGTAGACCTCTTAAATCCCAAGCTCTCCTTAGACATTTTAAGTCTTTTTAACAAAGCTTATTTAGTCTTACATTTATTTAAATCAATATATTAGATAATAAAATAATATAATTATTTAAAAATATTTAATTATTGAAAATATACTTCAAGATAATATATATATATATATATATATATATGGTATTCTATAAAGGGATATTTAGATAAAATTAGTCATGTTGTATATAGCAAAATGATTACTTAATTTTTAGAGGTATAATTAAACTTAAAATTTAGATTTCATACTTAAACATTTCATCTCATTATTAACTTAAAGAAATATATGACTTAATCTTACATATTTAAGTAAACTATATCGTTTAAAGAGAAGACAACTTATACATAAATTTATAGTGGTGGCATCCCAAAGCCCGTGTCTTGCATCCATCCCTACTTCGATTTTAGTCAACTCATCAATCAAAATAAAAGTTGCTTGCCTTTGGTACCTACAACATGGATATTTATGCTACGTGAGCTTTCGCTCGATAAGTACAATTCATCTCATAAAATTTTTCACACAAATAATATTTTATGAAAGTTCAAATTTTACGTCCTTGTGTAATGTTTCAACTTGTATTTTATGAAGAAATCTTTTATCTTTCTTATGGGCCATTGTGTATGTATCAAGTGTGCACTTGCCGATTGAGAATCAGGGGAGTGACTCTACTGAAATACCAACGGTCATAAATTTAACATATTTTCCTCGGGAATCATCACCTAATAGAAATCGATCTTATTTTCCCTTAGAAATCCTTACCTAGTGGAGGTTGGTACGACACCTTTATATTCTTATCTCTTACTTAGTCTCCTCTTTAACATAAATGGTTGTATCATATTTCAAACTAAAATTTATATTTCATATTCTTGATACTCTTTTTAATTGAAGTATATTTATAAAGTTATGAACAATATTGTAAAGTAAATTTATCTCATCTTATTATCATAGGAGGCATGTATTTTCATTGGCACATATACAAGTCAAACAAACATCTTTTGCATAGGTGAAATATCACATTTAATCATATTAAATACTTTTATTTCAAACTAAATATTCTTTTAAAACTATCTATGTTGTAGGTGAGATTGTACTTACCTTAAGTCTTTAGAAAATGTTCTTCGTGCTTGTGCAAAATACCACACACTTAACCTTGTTGTAACCACGTACCTCTTCTTTATCTTTTTTATTTATTATTCATGCATCTACATTTATTTTATATATCAACATATGCTATCATTAATGATATGAAACTAATTTTACGTATTTGAAAACATTCATAACATAAATCCTAAAATAATGTTTCACATTAAAATTGAAAAATTTTGGTGCGTAATGCATAGTTAAGAAATTTTATATTCTAGTCTATAATTCTATTTATTCTAAAAATTTACATAAATCCATATGAAATAAACCAAATCAAAATTTTCCCATCCCAAACTTGACAAAAACAAACTTCTTCGATCTTTGATAGGATGACATCACGCATAAAATCATGGACTCTGATCGGCGTACCTTGTCCAATTCCAACTGGTAGCCATAAATAACGTGTGACCATATTTCGTTGGACAAGCTCATTAAAGTATTCTTCGGCAACTTCTTCTGGTGTTTAGCCTGGTCTTGTTTTTACAAAACCTTCTGCAATCCCCAATCAGTATAACCTTTCATCATAAATTGAATAGTCTTCAGGAAATACACCAAAATACAGGAAACAAGACCTGAGAGGGTAAGGTAGATCATAGTAACTGAGAGAGAGGATTTTCTGAAATGTTGTAAGGAATTGAGAACTATTCCTTTCAACCTTAGTATTGCGATCATCAAGCATTTTTTCCCATACTGAGCGAACCTTCTCTTTAGTTGCCAGTAAACTAGCTATGGAGACAATAACAAGAGGCAAACCTTGGCATTTACTAACAATTTCAGTAGACAATTTCTCCAACTCTTTGGGACATTTCCCTTGAAACTCAAACCGAAAAGCCTTTTTGCAGAACTTCCAAGCAAAATCTAGAGTCCAAGGTTACAGGTTTTGGATGACATCGTATGGTGATTCTTTACAAGAATTCGTAACTGTAGCATTACGTGTTGTGATTATTATCCTACTCCCTTTTTCATTATTAGGAATTGCAAGTTTTATATCCTCCCAAAAGTTCTCTTGCCAGACATCATCAAAAACAATCAAGTAACATTTGTTGCGCAAATTTTCCCTTTGACTTTCAATTAGCTTATCAATTGTGTTAGAGTTTCCCGTGTTGCTATCTTCTGGTTTGCAAACTTGTCTTTTCACATTCTCTAGTAGCTTCTTTCGATCATATGATTGGGATACAGTTATCCATGCATGAGCTGACTCAAAGTGTTGTTTGACTTCGTCATCGTTGTAGACTTTCTTTGCAAGAGTGGTTTTACCGATTCCGCCCTCACCTACAACCGAAATCACCAAATGTTTTGATGTACCTTCAACCAATTTTTTTGTAAGTTCTTTTGAGGTGGACTCAATCCCCACAAGTTCATCATCCTCAACGAAAAGGGCACCTAATCTGGGGTCGCGTTCAACATCTGTAGTTCTTTCACTTGATTCGTGCTCCAATGGTTTCAATCCATAGCTGTGACCTCTACTTTTAATGTCAATCAATGATTGTTTTATATCTTTTATTTTAGAAGCTATCTCATCACGTGGTTTAAAAGCTTTAATACAGTCACTAGCTTTGCAAAGGAAACACATAGTGAATCCATTCTCACGCTTTTGCTCTTGTTCTTCCACGTGATGAAATATTCATTGATGACATCTTCTATGCTGTTTGCTTCTTTCCTTATCTGTTTAAACCAAGCTTTCACAGCATCACTCATGTCGCTTTTCGCTGATTTGGCTTCGGCATCTATAAGCCAAAGTTGGATTATCTCTAATTCTTTGTTCAAACTCTCGAGTTCTCCTTCAACTCCTTTCTGCAACTTTACTTCTTCCAAAGAAAAATCAATCAGTTTCTGAATGATATGGCTCAAGAATGGATCTGCTGCCATTTCCTCCTCAGCTTCTCAAATCAACTCAAGACTAATCGAGAATTAATGCTGTCAACTTTTTCCTGTCCAAAGATTAACATAGAGAGTGAAAAAAAAACATATAATGGATCACTACTAGTACTTTGAACATAAAGCTAGTCAAAAGTGTGTAGGAGATAGATAGAAGAAGCGACTATAGCTAATTGTACGTGGAATGGTTTAGGGGTCTTTTGAGGGGACAAAAAATAAGAATAAAGGAAGGTCCATCCATCATGGAAGGAACATTTGCTCAAGCCCTCTTACATTTTATTATTGAAAAATGCTAAAAGCATTCGTGTGGGACCCGTTCTCAAATCATATACCATATGGATGATTAAGTGGCAGAATAGGTCACAACTAGGGTCCACCGTCTGACATGTATCGAGAGTGACTAGCTAAAGGCTACGCGAGTCGCAAGTGGTACCACATCGGCCATTGAGCTGTCTGAGGTTAGGGCCGAGTCCATCCCAGACCCTGGATGGACTCGGCCTAGTCTGATTCTTACCTCGACAGTTGGGGGTCAGAAGCCATAAGGATCTTCCACCAGAGTACAATGGAAAGCAACTCACAGCTCCAGACTCAGACAGAGCATTTAATACGATCTTGAGTAGGTGTGTGCGGGGGGCAAGTCGTCCTGACAGAACGGCGATTTGTCCAAATCTCGCCCCTAACAGACTCGAGCCCTAGGAGACGACGGAAACTAGGCTACAGCGGTGCAGGGGGGATCACGGTAATCTCAGCCTATGACCTCTGGAGAAAGTCTGGACGAAAAAGGTACTTGGTCCTGAGATTGAGAACCAAGAGGTTCATAATTTCAGGACTCTATATATATGAGCCATGCGTCCCTAAAAGAGAGGCATATACGCATATAAAAAAAAACATTTAAAAGTTCATAAGCAAGAAAAAAGACATACTCATACAGAGAAAAACTGAATCTTTGCTATTCAATCTTAGGGGTAAATATCTGACTTAAGCATCGGAGAGTCTTTGCAGGTGGCCACCCCCGTCTCTTCGACCCTGTATGAAGTCAAAAGCTCTTTGGGATAGCAAGGGCACGTGGACAGTTGGAGGATACAATACCGGCAGTTCAGAGATATGTGGACAGTTGGTGAAAACTGCTCCATCAGTTTGGCGCCGTCTGTGGGAAACCATTTTTCTTTGAGTGCGAGAGGAAGAGTCAGAGTCTCACGATCGTACTCTCCTAGAACAAGAAGCCATATAGTATTAGAAGATGGCACCTTCAAGAATGACAACCAGGAGCACACATCTTGAAACTGACAGGAATCCACCCGATTCCGAAGGAAGCTCCCGGGGAGCGCAGCTTGGACTGGAGCAAAAGCTGGACCAAATGCTCACTGCACTGGCAGAAGCAAGTCGGAAAGCAGAAATTGTCCACGAGGCCATCATGGGCTTAAAAGATAAAGTCGCAGAGGTGCGCAGGGATAACGCCCGCCTCGAGGGGCTGCTGGCAAGCGAAGCCAGGAGCGAGCAAAGGGAAGATTTCGACGCAGAAGTCCAACAAGAGACCGAGGGCCAACCGCCGAGGGAAATGCCCGCCCCATCCTGATCACAAATGCAGGGAGAGCAACAAAGTTGGACAAGGCTGTTCTGAGCCAGAGCGGCAGAAGCCAGAAGAACCAAGAAAGCCTTGAAGGTGTGCTTCCCAACTGGAAGCAAGAAATGATGGCAGAGTTGAATAAGAGGCTTGGGGTCCATCAGAGCCAGACCCCCGATGACCTGACTGAGCAAACTGTACGAGGATCGGCCGAACGGCCTTCGCCGATTAGATCTAGATGGAGCCCAAGCCAAGAGACTTCACTACTCTAACTTCAGGCCGTTCGAGGGAAAAACCGACCCCCTCGATCACATATATCATTTTTAGTAGAAGACGGCCTTGGAAACCAGGGACGAAGCTATAACCTGCAAGGTCTTCTCCACAATCCTAGCGGGACCGACCCTTTTATGGTTCAGATAGCTCCCAGAAAAATCCATAAATGGGTTCGAAGATTTCTGCAAACTTTTCTTGAAGTAGTACGCGGGTGCCCGGAGGCGGCAAGAAACCATGTGAGACCTAGACCGGCTGGAACAAACCATCAACGAGTCTCTGAAAGAATATCTGACGTGTTTCCTGGAGGTGATGTCCCTAGTGCACAACGCCGATTTGGTCCAAGCTGTGAGCTCATTCGTTAGGGGCCTGCAGCCAGGATCGATGCTGTCGGACCACCTACTCTTGAATCTTCCGTAGACGTCTAGGCCAAATCGGAAGGGGTATTCAAGGTGTTGGAAAGTCACCAGAAAACACTTAAGGCATCCGCCGCGATAACAACAGTACCGGCACAAGCCCCGGCCCTGCAAAAGGGTAAAGAGGCCCACGTCAGATTGAGGGCCAATTCTGAAACAGGAAACCCCCACCCAGGGCGGTCAAGAAGGCGGTAAGAGGAGGAAGGTGTCCTGTGACCTACTGCCGAAGTATGAGCTCAACACGCCGATCGACATAATCTACCTCCAAAACAAGGACATGGGCATTTTTAAAGACCCGCCCAAATCTGGTGTTCTTGAGCACATGAAAAATAGGAATAGGTACTGCCAATTTCACAAAGATCACGGACATGATACCATCAACTACTGCAACCTCTACGCGCAGGTCATGGTGGCGATTCATGCCATCAAATTGAAGCAGTACGTAAAGACTAGCAGAATCCAGCCACGGGAAGATGCCAGAAGGCTCGAAAAAGGCAAGCAGAGGGTCAGGAGACCAGGCCCTGAGGATAGTGCCGATCATCGTGGACAGACCCGAGCAGACCCAGGGTCAGGAAGAGAAGGAAAAGTGCCTAAGAAAAACTGAGAAGAGGGTGAAGCGCCTGAGGGGGATGGGGCATTCCGTTAACCATTTGAGGTTAGGTGAAAGCTGTGCCTTCACCGCCCCCATCGCCTTCACCCAACAAGATTTGACCACGGTGCGCCTGTCACACGATGACCCCTTGGTGATTAAGTTACAGATCAACTCCACGTTGGTCAGAAGGGTCCTGATCGACGGTGGAAGCAGCGTCGATATCTTGTTCCTCAGCACGTTCGAGAACATAGGCCTGAATCGGAACGCACTCAGACTGACCTATCAGCCGCTATTTGCTTTCGATAGTACCAAGGTCAGCCCCTTGGGCGTTGTGACCTTGAAGGTCTATGCAGTGGAGAGATGCTTGGACGTGGATTTCATCGTTATCGACTGCCCGTCCTCCTTCAATATTATCATGGGGAGAGGATGGATCCACGCCATACATGGAGTCGCTTCCACACTCCACCAGGTCTTAAGATGTCAATCAAAGAACAGTACCTATACGATAGACATCAAAGGAGACTAGGCCTCCGCGAGGAAATGTTTTTCAGCAGCCCTGAAGGGACTCGATACGAGAACGAACACCCCGACGGGGGACGAATAGCAATCAAAGGACCGCCTGCCAGCATACATGAAATAGATCGAGGAGGAGTCTGACGGACCAGAGTCTACGATTGAAGAGCTAGTAGCGGTCCCTTTGAAATAGGTGGAGCTGACAAAGGTAACATTAGTCAGGGCCCTGTTGCCTGAAGAGGAAAAGAACTAGCTGTTGAGATTCCTGAGGCGAAACCAAGACGTCTTCGCTTGGTCCCACAATGACATGCCCGGGATTGACCCCGCGCATACCTATCACCAGTTGAACATAGATCCAAATTTCCCTTCGGTCAGGCAATGACCCCGAAGGTTCACGGTAGGAAAAAACAGGGTGATCAACAAGGAGGTAGAGACGCTGTTGGAAAATGGCCAAATCATGGAATGCGTATACCCGCCCTGGATCTCCAACCTGGTGGTAGTGAAGAAGAAGAACAGTGACAACCAAACTTATATAGACTTTACCAACTTGAACAAGGCTTGCCCGAAGGATAGCTTCCCCCTACCGAAGATCGACCAGATGGTAGATGCAATGGTAGGATTCGACAGAATGAGTTTTTTGGATGCCTACTCGGGGTACAACCAGATCCCCCTATACGAGGAAGACCATATCCACATGGCATTTATCACGGAGCAAGGCTTGTACTGTTACAGACGCATGTCGTTTGGTTTGAAGAATGCGGGGGCGACTTACCAGAGGCTCATGAATAAAATGTTCTCCGGACTGCAAGGAAAAACTATGGAAGTCTATATCGATGATATGGTCGTAAAAAGCAGAAAAGCTTCGGGTCATCTGGGACATTTGGACGAGTGTTTCCAGATTCTGAGGCAATATCGGATATGCCTGAACCTAAGAAATGCGCGTTTGGGGTGTCCTTCGGACAGTTCCTAGGGTACATCATAAGCAGAAGGGGTATCGAGGCCAACCCTACCCAGTTGTCCTCTATCGCAGATGTGCAGAGACCTTCGACTATTTGGGAAGTCTAGTGCGTAGCCGAGAAGATAGCCGCCCTCAGTTGTTTCATCTCCAAGATGTCTGACCGATGCAAGCCCTTTTTCCAGTGCATAAAGAGAAGCTCCACTATTGCTTGGGGGGAGGAACAGGACAAGGCACTGACAGACCTCAAGCTGTACCTCAGTCACCCACCCATCCTGGCTTCCCTGGCAGAGGGGGAGTGCCTATATGCTTATTTAAGTATCTGAAGTAGCGATCAGTGCCGTACTATTTGTCGAGGAAGACAACAAATAGAAGCCGGTGTTTTATACAAGCCACATGCTCCTGGATGCCGAGACGCGATATAGTATAGCGGAGAAACTGGTCCTCGCTCTGGTCAACGCTAAGAAGAGACTCAGGCAATACTTTGAAGCACACTCTATTACCGTATACATGGACTTCCCTATCCAGTAGATTTTGGCTAAACCAGACCTATCAAGGTGACTAACCAAGTGGGCTATCGAACTAGGGATATACGACATCGAGTATCAGCCCCGAGTAGCGAAGAAGGGGCCGGTCATAGCGGATTTCCTGGTGGAAATCAAATCTTTCGGTGAGCTGCACGATCCACTTCAGACGTCTCAGCCTCGCCACCCTTTAGCCTGGACCCTCTACACTGACGGATCCACGAATGCCTCGGGGTCAGGTATCGGGATAGTCTTACAGACCCCAACAGGACTCAGAGTAGAGAAAGCCTTGAGGCTCAGCTTCCAAGCCACGAACAACGAGGCGGAGTAAGAGGCCCTGCTACAAGGCCTTGAATTGGCCCTGCATTTCGGAGTATAGAGCATCACAGTCTTGACCGACTCGCAGTTGGTCATGGATTAGATCAGAGGAGACTTCGAAGTAAAAGAGCCGAGATTATACAGGTACTTTTCCAAAGTAATGGGGGGCGAAAGCCCGCTTTAGCAGCTTTAATATCGAATAGATTCCTAGAGAGATGAACCAGAAGGCCGATGAGCTAGTAAGAGCGCGTCGACCAGAGGAACGGGGCACACAGAGATTCTCCTGGAGGACAGGAATACAGAGGATCCCCCAGAGACCCCCTCACATCATGTATTTGCAGTCGGCCCCGCAGACAAAGGATGGATGAAACCCATCACCCAGTTGGCATTGGGGAACCTGCCCGCAGATCCCCAGGAAGTGAGGTCGATCAGGCTGAAAGCTTCCAGATACTCGATGGTGGGGGAACAACGATACAGGAGATCGACTATGGGGCCAATGCTGCGGTGTGTAGGTCCCATCGAAGCGCAGAAACTGATGGAAGAAATCCATGAGGGATTATGCAGCAACCACTCTGGTGAACGTAGCCTCGCCCACAAGGCTCTGACTGCTGGATACTTTTGGCCATACATGATGACAAAGGTGGCCCAGTTCGTCAAAAAATGTGATAAGTGCCAGAGGTTCGCCCCCCTGAAAGGCAAACCCGTGGAGGATCTCCATTCGAACATAATGCCCTGGCCATTCGCCAAGTGGGGTTTGGACATCGTCGGAGAGCTCCCCAGAAGTCCAAGGGGAAGAAGGTATGTCCTGTTGGCCACAGATTATTTCACCAAATGGGTAGAGGCTGAAGCCTATGCGATCGTAAACAAAGCAGACATAATTAACTTCATTTGGAAAAATATAATCTGTCGATATGAGATTCTGAAAGAGATACACGCCGATTATGGCACACAGTTCCAAAATGCTAAGCTCAAGGAGTTGTGTGAGCTATATGATATAAGGCTCAGTTTCTCTTCTATGAACTACCCTCAGGGGAACGGCCAAGCAGAGGCAACGAACAAAGCCATATTCAGCAATATCAAAAAGCACTTACAGGAGACTAAAGGCAGGTGGTTAAAAGAGCTACCGGCCATTGTATGGGCCCATCGAACCACGGAGCAGAGGTCGACTGGAAGAAAATGCCATTCGCTATGGTCTACGGATCAGAGGCTGTGATCCCGACCGAGGTCGGCCTCTCGACCCTTCGCTCCGAAGTGGTAAGAGATGCCCCCTTAAACGAACGGTAGCTAAGCCACAACACAGACCTCCTGGAAGAAATGAGAAACATGGCCCTGGTCCACCTGGCTTTATACCACCAGCAGGCTAGGTCCTATTACGCAAAGAAGGTTAGTGCTCGACGATTCAACGTTGGGGATTGAGTCTTGAAAGTCAGAACAGGGAATTCCTCGAAACTGACTCCAATTGGATTAGACCCTATGAGGTGATCAAAGCACTTGACAATGGTGCGTATGTCCTGAAGGAACTCAAGACTGGAAAAGACTTGCCGAACATGTGGAATGCTCAGTACTTAAAAAAGTATAATGTGTGAGAACACGTGCATGTGATGTAAGACTCACGTGAATGCTTATATTGTTGAAAAGCTTAAATCTAAAATAGGTTAAGTTCCTTTTTTGCCGCATGGATTTATCTTTTGGATTGCTATGGAAAAGGGGTCTGCCCACAGTGGCAGACCCCACGCACTATTCACGTGTGAGACACATGCATATGATGTAAGATCCATATGAATGCCTATATTATGGAAGAGTTTAAATCCAAAACAGGTCAAGTTCCCTTTTTGTCACATGGATTTATCTTTTGGATTGCTATGGAAAAGGGGTCTGCCCACAGTGGCAGACCCCACGCACTATTCACATGTGAGACACATGCATATGATGTAAGACCCATATGAATGCCTATATTATCGAAGAGTTTAAATCCAAAACAGGTCAAGTTCCTTTTCTGCCGCATGGATTTATCTTTGGATTGCTATGGAAAAAGGGTCTGCCCATAGTGGCAGACCCCACATACTATTCACGTAATCAAGAATCGTGCTATGGGGATCACGTCACTTGCCGACGACCCAAGGAAACGTATGAAGGGGAAAGAGCTGCGTAACCAAAAACTTGCCAGCAGACCTCAAGAACGATCGTACTATGGAGATCACGTCGCTTGTCGACGACCCAAGAAAATGTACGAAAGGGAAAGAGCTGCGTAACCAAAAACTTGCCAGCAAACCTCAAGAACGATCGTACTATGGGGATCACGTCGCTTGTCGATGATTCGAGAAAACGTACGAAGAAGAAAGAGTAGCGCAACCAAAAACTTACCAGCAGATGTTGAGAATGATCGTACTATGGGGATCACGTCGCTTGTCGACGACCCAAGAAAACGTACGAAGGGGAAAGAGCTACGCAATCAAAAACTTGCCAGCAGACCTCAAGAACGATCGTACGATAATGGTCACATCGCTTGTCAACGACCCAAGAAAATGTACAAAGAGAAAAGAGGTGCGCAACTGAAAACTTGCCAGCAGACCTTGAAAGTGATCATACTATAGGGATCACGTCACTTGTCGACGACCCGAGAAAATGTACGAAGAGGAAAGAGCTGCGTAACCGAAAACTTACTAGCAGACCTCGAAAACAATTGTACTATGGGGATCACGTCGCTTGTTGACGACCCGAGAAAACGTACGAAGAGAAAAGAACTGCGCAACTAAAAACTTGCCAACAGACCTCGAAAACGATCGTACTATGGGGATCATGTCGCTTGTCGATGACCTGAGAAAACGTGCGAAGAAGAAAGAGCTACGCAACCAAAAACTTTCCAGCAGACCTCGAAAACGATCATACTATGGGGATCACGTCGCTTGTCAACGACCCGAGAAAATGTACGAAGAGGAAAGAGCTTTTCAACCAAAAACTTGCTAGCAGACCTCGAAAATGATCGCACTATGGGAACCACATCGTGCAATAAAATCCTTGCCGATGGCCCGAGAAAACGTATGAAGAGGAAAGAGCTACGCAACCAAGAACCTGCCAGCAGACCTCAAAAACGATCGTACTATGGTGATCACATCGTGCAATAAAATCCCTGCCGATGGCCCGAGAAAATATATGAAGAAGGAAAGCATGGGTCAGGGTACCCGTTGGAAGCAGACCCTCCCAGACAACATTTTAGCGGCACTCAAAGCAAAGGTTGGAGAGGTCAGGATCTACCCATTGGAAGCAGACCCTATCCAGACAAAGTTTTAGCCGCATGCAGAGGAAAAGTTAAAGGGGTCAGGGTCTATCTGTTGGAAGTAGACCCTCCCCAAACAACATTTTACTATGCACACACCAGGCACTAAGACAGAAGTTAAACTCAGGCTCTGTTTATAATTTCCAAAAAATACAAAGGGAACGATCGACGGGGACACGCACCTAAAAGTTCTATCTGTGAGAAGTGGGTCTTGGGCGGACTCACAGAGACACATCAGAGTGGTAACGCCCAGTCTACTCCTGATGAAAGCCGAGCCCAGGCCTCTTCCTCTGTAGTGACAGATCTAGACAGTGATTAACCAACCCCTGGAGCTAATTCTGAGCGCAGTCCCATTTGGGGTCGGAGAAGTCCAGCCAAACGCGCGGGTCGAACTCTGCCAAGACAAGTCATAACAGAAGTTATATCTCCTTAGAACCGGATGGGCCAGAGCTAACATCCCTATCTTCGGAACTAATCTTGTCGATCATAGCTCGAGGAGAACTTACTAATAACTCAAAATCATGTACGACCGATTCCAGACGGTTACAATAAGGGTCAACTCTACCCCAGACGCGGTCAATAAAGAAAAAGAGTAGACTAAGGAGAATTGCACTGTTCTTATTATTTATACAGACGGTAACAATGAGGGTCAACTTTACAAATGTACAAAACTAGGGACCCTAAATACCTCCAGCGCGGGAAGCGCAGCTAGTTCCAGCGCTTGGACCAGCCCCGGTGGTGGCATACCAGGGTTAGATTCGTCGTTGGATAAAATGACCGCACTGGACCCCTCACCAGTTAAGACCCCAAGACCAGGCTGACTGCCAGGGACTTCTGAAATTTGATCTGGCAGACCGAAAATGGGGATAAGCTCTTTGGCAACAGAGGCAGATGTAGAGGTCCCGTCCTTTTCCGCGGCAAGTATCTTCAGCACTTCAGCGGGGTACACGATGTTGATCCCATCCCCAAGCTGCTACATGTAGTACTCGATAGAATAGTGGTCTCTCTCGACGCCTTTCTGCTCGTCAAACTGGTCTGGCATTACCACTCAGCGTGGCCTTTGAATTCCCTGTTCTCCCAACCAGACCTGTAACTTTCCGCAGAAAGGACATCCACCTACCTCTGATACCTCGTTTTTAGTTTTTCCGTGTCTATTAATCTATCCTTCAGCGCCGTCAGCCTCAGCTCTGCCTGTGTAACGCCCTCTATATCCTCCTACTACTAGTGGAAATTTATTAACTTTTTATTTACAAGGCATTACTTTTGGAAGATAATCCTATAATAATTTTTTCAAAATACGGGCCAATTCAAACTTTTTATTTTCTTTAAAACTCTATGGATATGTGACTTTACTTACATACATGATCTGTATATACATATATTACAGAATAAAACATAGTAAATAGGTACTAAAAAAAATGAATTAAAAATAACTTCATTGAGAGACTGCAAAACATCCCAAAATACACAAACTAGGCCCCCACACAAGTGGTCAAAATATCCATATGTACAACACCAAGGTTGGGCTTCTACTTCAACTCACAAGCTCATGCTGTCATCTCAATCATTACCTGCAACACAAGACTATAATGAGCTACAACTCAGTAAGTAAAGTAATGGATGNACAAATGTTTCTGAGATTCGTAGCTTCTTGGGGTTAGCTGGTTATTATAGACGCTTTGTTGATGGTTTCTCGAAGCTGGCTTCTCCATTGACTCATTTAACGAGGAAGAATGTGAAGTTTCTGTAACGCCCTCTTTATCCTCCTATTACTAGTGGAAATTTATTAACAAGGCGTTACTTTTGGAAGATAATCCTATAATTATTTTTCCAAAATACAGGCCAATTCGAACTTTTTATTTTCTTTAAAACTCTATGGATCGGTGACGTTACTTACATACATGATCAGTATATACATATATTACACCATGAAACATAGTAAATAGGTACTTAAAAAAAACGAATTAAAAATAACTTCATTGAGAAACTGCAAAACATCCCAAAATACACAAACTAGCCCCCCCCTCCCCCAAGTGGTCAAAATATCCATATGTACAACATCAAGGTTGGGCCTTTACTTCAACTCACAAGCTCATGCTGTCATCTCAATCATTACCTGCAACACAAGACTATGATGAGCTATAGCTCAGTAAGTAAAGTAATGGATGACATGTTGCTCAATGACATGAATTAAATGTATGATCATGCTTGCTTAAATGTTTTGGTATAAATGATTTCCTTTAGACCCTTCCCTGTCTTGTGCCCACTGTCCAGTTCAGCACTATGCCTGCAGGGCTTCCTGAATTAATGATATCCCATGGGTTCTCCTCCCGCTGGCTCTTACCACAGTGGGGCTCATTACTAACCTTATTCCATCGTTACCCCATCGAGCTCAAGAGATAAGGCGGCTTGAGATTGTAGTTTATTCTATTATATAAATTGGAGGAGGAATATTGTGGCAAACCTTGTGACTAATCCTGTCACACTTGCCCTTCTCCTGGGGCTGGCACTCTGAAACTGTAAATATTTATCCTGCTTCCCCGTAACAGTGACACAAAACCTTCTGAAAGTTACCTGATCTTAACTTCTCTATGATAAAATAGTTTTACACAATAATACTAAGGCAATTCATAAATCATATTACCCTTCTTAAACTTTTTTATAAAATATGTATGGTTATATGGTATACATAATAATACCACACCAAAATTACCAACCACATATATGCTGAAATCGAAATGCCAATGGTCATACTCATAACCAGAATAAATGCAAAATGTGGAAACATAATAGATACTTATATAGCACATAATTCTTATGTTGCAGTTGAGTACTTTACTTACCTCGTGTCCTAAATAGAAATGAATTGTGGAAAGGGTCAATATCCTCTAGAGATTGGTGTGCTATTCACCTGTCATAATTTATAGGTATTCAAAATGCACATTTTGCAAAAAGAATGCATCAAGATACTCGATCAATACCGAAATCAGAATTTTCACAAAATTAGGGAACTTGATCTTAAAATGACTCAGAAGCATATAATTCACTTAAGGTACTTGGCAATCAATAAGTAGCATTGAAAAACTGTTCTAAGGTTTTAAAATGTGAATGCTAGTTCGTTAGCATAAAAATGATCCAAAATGGCATATAATTTTGTAAAACTAGTCCATTTGCTCCTAAATGGTGCCATTTCATTTTAAAAATATTTGGACAGCACCTCCCCTATTTTTAGGATGTTCCCATGTGATTAAAATCATGGTTTTAAACCAGTAATAGCAATTAGAAATCCAAATTCCCACATATACACATTAAGAGGATCACTTAGAACAATCTAAGTGCACTTGAACTCTTTTTCGGTTTCAACAAGTTTCAAACCACTTTTACACTTATGTGTCATCACAAGCAGCCACCAAATGAGTGTAATAGATAATAGGATCAATAAGATATACAATCCAAATTTAAGAAATCAGATTACAAACATAGAAATCTTAATCTATTACACATAAAAACACTTAACTCCATAAATTGCAAACTTTGGGGCTTTAGGTTTAACTTTAATCCTCCACTTAAATTTTATGTTTTCAGCAATATATAAGGGTTCCTAGGACCATTATTCATCAAATAATAGCTTAGGTTTAAGAGCTAAAATAAATGAAATTCACTACAAATTCAAAATCACACATAAACCTCACCTTAACTAGTTTGAGTCTTTGCTAGATTTCTTGCTTTCTATCTCCACCAAACTGATTCCCAAAACTTAGAAATAGATTTTTGGACTTAAGAAAACCTGAAGAAACCTTTGTTTAAGTGGAAACAAGTAGAGAATTGAAATTAAAGGACAAGACCTAGAAAGAAGAACTTAGTAGAGCTACCTTGACTAGTTTTTGTGTATCTTGCTTTCTAAAGCTCCAACTTGAGTTCTACCACTTGGAAACTCTTGGATA
>JXTB01000009.1:763568-811934 GCA_002914805.1 Parasponia andersonii
CGAGCTCTCTCTCTGAGGGTATTGAACCTTTACACTGCATCGGGACACTTTGACAATCATTAGTGTAATAGCATGTATGTAAATGCACATAACATAAGGAATGAGCATATTTTTATGAAACTAGCATTAATGACTTCTAGATGCCTAGTATGCAATTAGAACATGTTTATTGTTGGCTCTCTTAATTATGTGAGGAGTTGGATGTCACAGCCTGCCGCTGTGATAAGTTGACCAAAAGGGCGTTAATGTCAGCAAGGTCTTCGCTGTGCTTGCGAAACATCTCTACTTGAGCCCCCATCAATTTTACGTGGTCCAAGTAAAGATGTTAGCTTACCTCGTTCGACAGATTGAGTCTGCGTTGCAGAGAATGGACCTCCAGTTTGGCTTTGGCTTCGGCTTTCCTTGCCTCTTTAGCATCATCAACGGCCTTATCACGAGCGAGGAAGGCCAGCCCCATCTCCGCCCCAGCGCTCTGCAGCTCTTGCTCCTTGACCTTGAGCTCGTTTTGGGCCCGTCTGGCAGCCTCAGATTGAGCAAGCCCAATGGCCTCTGCTTCAGCCAGTCTCGTAGCTAGCTCCTCATGCCTGACCTTCTCGACACTTAGGGCGTGAGCCACCGCATTGCTGACCCTCGCCTCATCAAGGCTCCGATATAAATTGAAGTTAGTCCATAACTTGGCAAGGGCAGCCTTGCTGTGCTCGGCCAGTGCAGAACGGGAATTCAGCTCCTCGGTCAGAGCCCTGACGCGAGAGGAATAGAAAGACCAGATGACGTCTAGTTGCAAGACAAATAAAAAAAAGAGTCAGCGTCTAACAAGGATGCTGAGAAGTATAGAGGCAACTAGACGAGCCAAACCTACGCGAAGGTACGGCTAGCGACGAGCTCGACGTTCTCCAATGAGAGCGCCTCCAGCTCAGCACCTGCGGTTAGACCCTCCTTTTGGGCGTTGTCCGCACCTGCAGAACGCAGCTCCACCCGGCCAACCGCGAGGGTACCCTCCCCCTCGACTGGGCACGCCCCCGAAGTAGTAGTGGCAGGGACGGAGGAAAGCTGGGCACCACCGAGAGTACCGTCGACGACAGCGGGAGACGGTGTATCACCTTCTGACGGTCCTCTATGCACGGACCTTCTTCTCCTCAGAAGGGTCAACGTGGCCCCGTCGTCATTGCTGTCAGATGAGGGGCAACCTTGCCCCTCTTCTTCGCCCGACCCTCTTCTTCTTTAGATGAGCCGACCTCGTGGCGCCGCTTTATTGAGACCGAAGGAGGGGAAGACTGCCAAGATTTCAACCTCAGAGCCCCCCCTATTGAGCTCAGTGATCTCCCCACTGAGGCAAGCAGCACCCGACCCCGCGCTTGTTTTTAAACCAGAGTCGGGGGTGGAAGAGGTTGGTGTAGTAGACCCCCCAGGCAGACTCAGGGGCATCCCCTTGCCATATACGGCCCGTGTGGCCGACGTTTCCCCGGACGGAGGTCCGCTTGCATCAGAGCGGGGGAACCACGGGCACTTTATCCTCTGAAGACACCATGAGACGATGACCGGCGGTTGCCTTGGGGCGAGCCTTATGCCCAGCGGTACCCCCCTTGATCGGGGAGAGGTCTGCCAAGGGGCTCGTCTCAGAACCTATAAAGAGCAAGCAACATGTTTAGATCACGGCCATAACCCGATCAACAAAGCTCAAGGATGCAGAAATGAACCCACCTCTAGCCCTCTTAGGGGCGGCGGCTTCCTCCCTACAGAGCCTGACGCACTCTTCAGCCACGAACCTCATGGCCTTTTCAAGCTCGTGGCTAGTCGGTGCCACTAGGTCGTAGGAACCTGCTAACTAGCTTGAAGCCGTAACCTGACGACCCACCATGGCGATGCGATCGTGCTCATCCCGGCGGAATCGGCTCAGGGCAGAGGCATCAAGTCTGCTCCACAGGTGCTTCGTGATAATCCAGGTGTCCAGAGGGAAGGGAAGGTATGAGACCATCCTGGGCATCATATTCATCACCTGGGGATTGAGGCGGCCTGGATGTGTCAGCAATCCCCAGGAGATCTGAAGATGATGATCCCTTCCAGGCCTTTGAGCCGTCCCGCCGACAAATATAGCTCGAACATGTTTTCTTCTGCAGAGGCTGCACAAGACAAAATAACGTGAGTAATAACAGACGAGGAGAACGCAGACCCAAAAATCACGACCTAGCACTTACTCTGCAGGAAAACTGAGGGAATTTAAGTGCTCTCTATTCACCCAAGGGGAGCACCACGCCCTTCCAATGGCGTATAGCCTAGAGTGGGAGTCCCATTGCTTGTCTGACCTCGGCAGGGCCCAGAAAATGTGATGTCCCGGGAGTGGTTAAAGGTAAAAGGTGGGGTAGGAACTCTTTTTGAGGATGAGGGTGAGTTTGTAAACATAAAATACCACCTCCAGGTCGATATGCAGGTTATAAAGAAGTGACAGGGCGGAGAGCCCCATCAGAATCATGACCCCATTTGCATTTAACTGCATTGGGTGGATCCCCGTCAAAGCGAAAAATTGGTGGATCAGAGGAGGAAGAGGGAATCGCAGCCATTCCAGATATTTTCTTCCCAAAATAATAGAGCCTTTAGGGACAGAGGGACGTAGATACCAATCTGCGGGGCCCTCGACCCTTTGTAGCGTGACTCTACTGGGGAGGCAGAGCTGTCTCCTCAGCGAATCCAATTCCGAGTCCACGACAGGGTGCAATTCCTGATCTTGATTCGAAGCCATCGTTCTGGATATGGTTGAAAGAGCAAAAGTCTCTAGAAAGGAGAGAAGTCGGAAGCCCTAAGATTTTACGAGGTTGGAATAATTGAAGATTTTAGTAAAGTAGCAAATGAGCATAAATGCAGCTTTTATAGAGGGGGAGGCGAAGAGTTTTTCTAGAAAAAAGGGAGAGCAAGGGAGACCGAAAAGTCGAAATTTTGAAATTTAAAAAGTTTTGTGACATGGGATGGCGTGCCTCCGCGTCGATAAGGGGGAGCCACGTGTATCCCTCAAATTGGAAGAATAGAGAAATGATTTCCCCACTTGATAGATACGAATCCATCACGTAGGGAAATAGGGACAGTTGTGGGACCCGTTCCCAAATCATGCACCACGTGGACGATTAAGTGGCAGAATAGGTCAGAAACAGGGCCCACCGTCCGACATGTGTCGAGAGTGACTAGCTAAAGGCCACGCGAGTCGCACGTGGTACCACATCGGCCATTGGGCTGTCCGAGGTTAGGGCCGAGCCCATCCCAGACCTTGGATGGACTCGGCCTAGTCCAATCCTTACCTCGACAGTTGGGGGTCGGAAGCCCCAAAGGTCTTCCACCAGAGTACAATGGAAAGCAACTCACAGCTCCAGACTCAGACAGAATATTTAATGCGATCTTGAGTAGGTGTGCGCGAGGGGCAAGCCATCCTGACAGAACGACGATTTGTCCAAATCTCGCCCCTGACAGACTCGAGCCCTAGGAGACGGTGGAAACTAGGCTACAGTGGTGTAGGGGGGATCACGGTAATCTCGGCTTGTGACCTCTGGAGAAAGTCGTGACGAAAAAGGTACTCGGTCCTGAGATTGAGAACCAGGAGGTTCACAATTTCAGGACTATATATATATGAGTCATGCGTCCCTAAAAGAGAGGCATGTACACATACAAAAAAAAACATTTAAAAGTTCATTAGTAAGAAAAAAGACATACTCATACAGAGAAAAACTGAATCTTTGCTACTCAATCTCAGGGGTAAATATTTAACTTAAGAATCAGAGAGTCTTTGCAGGTGGCCACCCCCGTCTCTCCGACCTTGCATGAAGTCAAAAACTCTTTGGGATAGCAAGGACACGTGGACAGTTGGAGGATATAATACCGGCAGTTCAGAGACACATGGACAGTTGGTGAAACCCGCTCCAACAATTCGTTTTGGGCTCTCTTCACCTTGATTTCGATATATAGATTTCAATAGCTAATTTCACATTTTGATAACATAACAAATGATAATAGAATATATACATCAAGTAAGCTTGACGTGTGGATATTCCACTAGTTTCGATTTTTGATAATATAACAAATCATATTAAAATATACATTTTAAGTAAGAGACTATAAAATAGAGTGCAAAAGAAAATACATTTAACATGGTATGATCATATATTTACTAAATTAAGTAAATAAGATCATTTGTGATATATCCTCTCTTTGTCATCTTATTTTATTTATCTATACTATTTAAAGTATTACATACTCAAATTGTAGATAGATTTTAATTTTAATTCAGAATATTTTTTAATAGTTTCATTCATTTTTTCCCCTGGTGTCTTATCTTACTAGCATAATGGATGGTAAATATTGGGATTTTGACCTTAATAGATTGGGCCAAAATGATTTTTTTATGACTATTTTTAAGATGATTTTTTAAAGACTATTAATAAAAATTATTGATTAATATTATGACTAGCTAAGAAAAAGGGCAACTTTTTGTTTATGCGACCTTTTGTTTATGACCCTTAGTTATAAATAATTTTTATGATTGGTTATTTGGGCCTAAAAATTCATAGAATTATTATTTGCATTAGATTATGTAAGAGTATGAAAACCATCTTATGTGATTTAGGAAAATACTAGTTTCTGCCTTTTATTTTTGTTAGGAATGCAAAAATATATTCCAGTTTGTTAAATTAAGTTAAAATTATACATTCTGATAAATTTCTATTGATTTTGGCCAAATTTTATGTAAAAATAGATAAAGTGCCCCTTGTTAAATAATTAAATTATCCATTAAACCTATAATTAAATAACTTAAATACCAAATGCTAAAGTTTATTCTTAATATACTATGTAAAAACTTCAATTTGTTTTTGGCTGTTTGGGTACAGAGTTGATGAAATAATTTGACTATTTAATTCGTTGTATACTAAGAGTATATTAGTGTTATTTCATAGTATAATTTCACCAAATCAAACGCCATGGAAAACTTTGATCTGTCTTGACAAACTAAACAATACATTTTGTATTCCTAAAATTAAAAGATTGAAATTAAGTAGTATTTTTCTAAAAACACATGTTCCATGCCAAAACCTGAGAAATTTACGCCTAGTACTCGTTTTCAAAACTTGTTTTCATAAATATCTATTTTTAAATTTTCTTTCAAAAATACTTATTTTTATTGTCCACATTTCATATGCAAAATATGAGTGGTTTATATTTATAATGTAAATTTTATCCATGAGGTACACAGTTCATGTATAAAATATAAATGGTATACATTTACAATGTAAATATTTACTACCGTTTACATTTTTCAATATAAATTTGACCTATGGTATACATTTTAAAATGTGTGCTAATTTTTAGTGTAATTTTTATTCATGAAATATAGATCACAATATACATTTAATACATGAAATGCATATACATTTCATGTGTAAAATAATATTAGTCTACATTTCTCCAAAAAGAGATATACAAAGGGTATTTATGAAATAAAAATAAAAAAAGATATTTATGGAAATATAGTTTTGAAAATGGGTGTTTACGAACTTTTTTCCAAAAACCTTCCCCCGTGTAGCAACAAAATACTAGTTTTCAACTCTATGTTTTTAGAAATACAAAATTTATCCTTAATTGGGTCAAAATTATCATTTTTGACAAATATCACTTTTTACTTTTGTAAAAATTTTGTTAGAAAGATGACCAAAGTGCGCATGATCAAATAGTCAATTTATCTATTAAACCTACAACCAAACCAAATGATTTAAATGTTAAATATTTGAATTTACAATAAACAAATTATATGTTTTTTAATAGAAAAATTAGGGTGTTTGGCTGCATGTTAAGGAAGTAGTTAGACTATTTGATCAATTTTGACTATAGTATTAGTGTCGTTTTACTAGAGAAGTAATTTGATCAAATCTGATCCAAGAGATAAATTGAATATACTCTGTACGTTGAAAAAGAAAATGGTAGAAACTAGTATTTTGTAAAAAGATATGAGAGGCTTTTGATATTTTCCCTTATGCTATACTGAAAGTTTCGAATATTTTATTACGTTTAAAATATTTTAAACTTGCCCTTTTCAGTGTCTTTGTAAAAGTGTTTAGTTGGCTTCTTTACGTTGCAAATAGATTTGCTTCGTGTTACAACATGAGACCAAATATTTGAGATTTTATGTTGACCAAATATTTGAGATTTTATGTTTAATTTCGTGCTTGTGCTTATGATAAATAACACTTGTTGTGATATTTTGTGATTTATATATGGCATTATCTATGAAAGAATGATTTTACGAAATATATTGATTTAATAGAAAATTTATAGTAAAAATTTCCTTACAACCAATTTCTTATTATTATGTGAATCTTTCCTTAAGGTTTTATTTTGAATGATAATCACGAACTTGGATTGTTTTTCGTGCTCCATTAAAGATAAGGATATTTGGTCATTTTTATCATCTTTTTCATACTCAATTATGATAATTTCTCATATCATGGGGTTATGATTTACTAATTGATTGTGAGAATTTTCTACTTGATTGGCTTATTATTTTCTAGTGAATGACAGATTTTTGAATGATTCTTAACCTAACAAAAACATATGATGGATGCAGGAATTAATTTTGGTTAAAAACGGAAATTTTGGCTGAAGTAATTGCCAATTTCAGAGCTGATGTTTCATAAAAAATTTATAATATCAGCATTTAAAGAAGATTTGTTTTCCTGATATGGGAAAACATGTTAATGTAATTTTTAATAAATTTTAGTCACCTTTTGTTACTGATTTGCAGATTGATGATGGATGATTAATGTCCTGAAAACTCTATATAAAGGCTTCATCGGTGAAGGATTTTTCTCATAGAGTGAATTACATTTGGGCTTGAGTTTGATTAGAAAACTTCCTGTGAACGTGTGTATTTATAATGCCTTTTTGAGTTTAGTATTCAAATAATTCTTTGGGGGACATACTTCACATCTTAGGGAAAGGATTTACTCTAAGCCTTAAGTGGAGTTTTGAAGCAATGAGTCAACTAATATCAATTGTACTCATTGAACGAGATTAGTGAGACAATACATTACTATTGTATCATTAGTAAAGAAGGAACCTTTCTGTATATAAGTCAATAAGTAATTGTATTATTTTATTTAATAGTAATTGTGTTCATTCTCTAGGTGTGGCCCTGTGGCCCTATAGACATGGAGTATGTAGTTAGCTGAATTGTGTAAAAATTCATTGTCAATTTTTATGGTTTGTGTTCTAAATCAAATTAATTAATTGAAAACTAATTAAAATTTGGTAATACTTGAAAAATGGACTTAATAATTGGTATCAAAGTAGGTCACTAACATCTTTTAGTGACATTTCGGGAGAGTTTTTGATCTATTGTTTCTTACATGTTCTTAATAGAAGGTGCTTCAATAACACGTCCACCATTAATTGATGTCTCAATCTAATCTATATTGAAAGTCTGAAACCAAGGATGACATTCATCAAATCTTTAGACGAGAATGAATGTATATCAGTTATGACTGGGTGGTCACTTCCTACCACCAAAGATGATGAGAATGATATTATTCTTAAATTTGAAATTTCTCCGTAAGACGACAGATTGATTGATTACACTTAAAAGCTTTACATTCCATTTTAAGTGGGATTGTTGCTAATCAAATTAAAATGATTATTTATGAATCAACTATGGAGACCTGAGTTATATTCTAGGCCCACTATTTTGGAACTAGTGATGTAAAACGATCAAAAATATTAACTTTGACCATAAATTTTGAAAATTTTAAAATGCTAAAAGATGTTATGATTGATGATTCTTGCTAAACTTTGTGATATTTCACTTCCATTGAAGAATGCAAAAACTTGGAGAGTTAATGGGTTCTCTTTCAACCTATGGGTTAAATCTCAAGTAAAGAAAGAAGGACAAGGACACTACATTAACGACTGAATCTGAATCTGTTGGAGAGGTAGGTGAAGCCTATAAACTTTCCTTAATTATAAAAAATCTCAACAAGTTTCAGAAGAAGACAAGGAAGTGATTGATATCATTTTTTCGGTTTTTTCCCGTTATTATTTGTGTCCAATTTGTTAGTTTACATATATTTTTAGTCTAAGTATGTTTGTTTTATCTTTTTAGGTATTTTGAAGCAAAAGATGACAAACAAATGAAATTGGAGCAAAACAGGACAAAAAGCAATTAACGAGCACAAAAGGGTTGGATGCTGCATACGTTGCCAATTTTTTTTTCAAACGTTTAACTGAATTAATCACCACCACTAGATTTTACCATTATTAAGAGGGAATTAGTCTAGAATCTGTTAGGAATTCATTAAGAATACGTCAAAAATCCATCAAGAATTTATTACGATCACTACTAATGTCAAGAATTTGTCAAGAATCTATCAAGATTATCAAGAATCTATCAAAAATTTACCAACTCGTCAAAATCACCGCCAATATCAAGAATTCATCAAGAATCCATTAAGATCGTCAAAAATCCGTCAAGATCGCCGCCGACATTAAAAATCGTTCAAGAATCTATCAAGATTGTTAAAAATTCATTTTAAAAAAGTAGTATGATGATAAATTTAATTAATGAGAAAAAAAATTGACGTACATAAACTAATTTATGGCCTTCACATGCCACAACTTCCATTCATTTATTCAGAAATAAAAAAAACACCTGAGCCTAGAAGCCAAAAATGTGCGTCCTTGAGTGCCACGACACTAGTAGTATAATGATTATTTTAACGATTTTCTCAAGTTTCTAACTCCTAACTTGTCTTGATATTTACAAGTATACCATTGACGAGTCCTCATCTATAAATAGGCCATTCTAGGTTAGATTTTCAATGAGGTTAAGAAGAGAAAGAGGAAGCACCAGTTCCAAAACCTAGAATGCCTAGAGTTTGAGAGCAAAGAGGAGATCGAAAGCTCTATGAGAACCGAAAAGCTATTATTTAGAATTTCGACTTGTGGAGTGCTAGTTTATCTCTTTTCCTTTGCTTTATTATTCGTTAGGTATGTTGCTTAATTTTAGGACGATAATAGGCTAGATTTATTTTAGTTAAGGGTTATTTTAAAACCCTAGCCATGTAATTGACCATGATTATTTGAGTTTTATGATTTATTGTTAATTCAATTGAAGTTGTTCATATTCTTTTGTGCTTTCATGTTTATTATGATTGATATTGATTGTTTAGGTAGCCAACTAGATGATTGATAGTGATTATAAAAAGCTAGGCTAGGTTTAGTGTTTGTAGAATCTAATTTATGGGTAGTGAATGCATGATTAATATGTGTCATTTGAATATATTGAATGTGATGGAGAATTGGAATAGATAAGGATAATCTGCGTTTGTAGACTCTTAGTTTTAGATCAACTCAATTCTCGGTGTTTAATACCTTCATTAGAGTTTGTATTTATTGATTAGTTTAATGGAAAGATAAGGCGTTTGTTTAACACATTAGGAGAGCATAGCTTATTGCTGCATTTGTAGGTTAACCTAGGTTGATAGCTTCAATTGGTAATAGTAAAGAATGAGATCTACTATTAGGTTGGTAAATTGGTCAGTGGTGGATAATAAACTCTTAGCAAAATATTTGGCTATTCATTTTCTCTATTGCTAGGTTTATTTTAGTTATGTTATTTTGTTTTATTTTAATTGATTTATAACCTTTCTTTTTTATTGACTTGTTTTAGAATAATTAGGATTAAATTACTAATACTTAGTTCTTTGTGGGATCGATTCTTTTTTCTTGTTATGGTAGTTTATTAGGATAGTCATAAGAATCTTTAATTTTGTTTAGTAGTTTGATGATAGACTAGCAAGCAATCCAAATAGGGATGTCAATTTCATTGACTAAGATGAAACACCATGGTGCACTGACTTGAATGGAGTGGGTTTTTACTGTTGTAAATGATGTAAGATACAAGACAGTGATTGAGTATCCAACCCTGACTGATTATATATAAGTTAAATTTATATTTATTTTTTATATAATAAATTCAACTTTAAATTATTTTTGAAAAAAAAACTACTAATGTATAGTCATATACTATTGTTTGAGTTTTAAATGTTTGAGACTATATTATTTATTTGGATGAATGATATATTATATATTTTTATGATTTTATATTTTACATTTTGAACTCTAATATGTTAATATTTTATTTGAATATTTTATTTTTTATTTGTATCTTTTATTAAATTATAATTCTAATAGTTTTGAGCTAAAATTAGAGCCTTTAATGAATTTAACTTTTCTTGTTCAATGTATTTTCACTTTTAAAAGATTCAGGCTAACATATGATATTTTAATTGATTCAAGATAATGGTTCCAAATAGGGACCCTAATATACTAATGGGGAAACTATTCCCCGACAGGAATTATCCTAAATTGCCCTTATTAAATTAAATGGTGAATAGTGCGGAGATGGTGTACTAAAATAATAACGTGGATTGGGATGGTAAACACAAAATCAATTTTGCCATGTCCTGTTGACATTCCTAAATCCAAATCAATCCAAAATTCCAAAGGTAACAATTCCTTTAAACCAAATAATAATGTGAGAAATAAAAGGGTTCAATGCAAGGAATGTGAATGATATAGCAATATTCAATTTCATTAATAAGCTAATACTGTGAAAAATAAGTCAAAAGGTATGATCTCTACCTAGAGTGATAATATGATTCAGATGGTAGTGAAAATAAAAGCAATGTGAATAATAATGCTGCTATTGGTTTTTCTTTATTTTCTAGTGATTGTTCTTATGCATAGGATTCTATAGGTCATGTTGCAATAAAGACTGTTACACTTAGTAATATTACAATATCAGAAAAAGAAACTAGAAATGTGATGATTCTGATTGTAGTGTTGGATCAGAATTGAATGAAGATGCTCTTCAAAATCCGTATGAAAATATTGTAGGGACTATGCGATACAAAGTATTTATTATACTTTAGCACTCTAAAACAATTAGTATGGTTTATAAGATATATTTAACTTGAATATCATTGTTTCATTCTATATTTTATATTATGTATAATTGATATACTTGTATGTGAATATCCAGAGTTTTCTATGACAAATGGATTGTAATAAAGAAATAAACATATGAAGTTATTCATATAGGAGAGACTTAATTCTATATCATATGTATAAATATATAAAACGTTCATAACTTATTAATAAACATGGAGTTCTTTATTAATAGTAAGTTGTAGCATTAATCTATCTCAATCGAAATGATGTGTCTCAACTCATTAAAGTATTTGACGTTTGATAGAAATACTAATGTGTCATAAAAGTTAGAAGTTCACTAAACTGGACAAAGTAATACAAGAGTTCAGGTTAAGTACTATAACTCAATCTTATTGTTAGAGAAATTAGGTCAAATATACATTATAATAGGCATATTTTGGTCCATATACTCTCATCAATAAAAAATTATAAAATATGCATGTATTATTTAAAAAGTCACATTTATCCGCAGTAAACTATATGCCTCTCTTTTGTTTAACTTAGCTAAAATGTCTTCTCCTCCATGTCTGTATGCTTCCCTGTATCTCAATTCTTCAAGTTGACAGTCATATAAGGCACTGAAATTATAAGATCAAAAAAGAATAAAAAGAAAAACAAGAGAAAAGATAACTGGAAAAGGAGAAAAAAAAATTTGAGAAGAAAATCTCGTTTTCATCTCTCATATCACCATGAAAATTATCATTTCCCTCTCTTCTCTCTTCATTCTTCCCTATTTAGTTCTCGGTATAGTTTAAAATAATATATTATCAAATTTTGAGATATTATGAAGTTATTTATGTGTTGAAAAATCATTATAAGGTTAATTTTTACGAGTTTTAACAAAAAGAAATCGCGATAATTTTAAATAATTTTTAATGGTATTTCGATGAAAATTATATTGTTAGTAAAATTTTGATGAAAATGGTATTTTAAATAATTTTCAATGCCATTTCAATACAATTTCGATGAATTTTCGATACAAATTCGATGGAAGGGTATTCTTAGTCATATTTCTATAAAGTGGCATTTTTGAAAATTTTTGATGCAATTTTGATATATTTTTGATGATATTTCGATGAAAGTGGTATTTTCAAAAATATGTTATCGAAAATACTACATCAAAATTATATCGTAATTTTGTCAAATATTATTAAAAATACTACTTTCATCGAAATATTGTCGAAAATGCATCGGAATTACATCAAAAGTTTTCAAAATGCCACTTTATTGAAATATTATTGAGAATACCACTTTTGTCGAATTATTATCGAATTTGTATCGAAAATTCATTAAATTGCATCAAAATTTAATAGAAATGTCACTTTGTCAAAATATTACCGAGAATACCACTTTCATAGGAATATTATCGAAATGGCTTTGAAAATTCATCAAAATTGTATCAAAATAGCATTGAAAATTATCAAAAATACCATTTTCATCGAAATTTAATTGAGAATATAATTTTCATTGAAATATCATTGAAAAATCATAAATATTATTGTGATCTTTTGTTAAAACTTGGAAAGATTAAACTTTAAATGATTTTTCAATATGTAAATGATCTCATAACATTTCGAAATTTGATAATATGTTATTTTAAATTATATTTAGAAATAATGAGTTTGATAGGGATGTGAGAGATGAGAATGGAGTTTTCTTCTTAAATTCTTTTTTCTCTTTTTTTTTTAAGTTATCTTTTCTTACCTTTTTTCTTTTATTCTCTTTTGATCTTACAATTTTTGCTCCTTATACAACTCTTAACTTGAAGAATCAAGATACATGGAAGCATAGAGGTATGGAGGAGAAGAGATTTCGACTTAGTTAAAGAGAAGAGATGCATATAGTTTATTAGAGCTAAATATGACTTTTCAGCTGATATATACATATTTTACAAACTTTACTAAGGAAAACATATTGACCAAAATATGCCTATTATGATGCATATTTCACCTAATTTCTCTATTGTTATTACTAACTTAGCAGTATGGATATAGACCTTAATCCTATAGTGTTAGTTGAGCTTGCATTCTTGATTTCTATCTTTTTTATTTTCTAATGAACTAGTTTTATTGTGATCTGAACTCTGATATTTTAGAAGATAATATTTATGAATTGACAAGAATGTCTTTTACGAATACGGATGCTATGCCTTATTACTACTATAAGTTCTTTCAAGGTTTTGGAATAGTTTGATTCCTACATCCAGGTATTCACTTTATAAATTTGACAATATTTACGAAAGTTATAAATTATAATGATCAACAAACTATCTATTAGATGAAAGATTACAACTGTGATGTAAATATATATAGAAGAATATTATAATAATTTCACCTCACTTCTATGATATGTCATCCATGGTACATTATGTGGCATAGTATATGCTAAAAGAATCTAGTTGATTAAAGTGTTAATAAAATCTAGAATGTATGACATTTTATTTAAGAGTGCATTATTGAGCTTATAGTAAAATAGCTCAATATTAATGGATATGACCCAATTACAACAAAGTTAATTATAATTATTGGCAACCGGTCCATTGGAGTTTAGGTTATTTAGATTCATTGGATCTCCTCTATAGCTGAACTAGTTGGACTATGATTAGAATGGGAAATAAGTTAAATGGTTAAGTTGGCCTAATATGAGAAACAACTCAACTCTCTCTTTTTTTTTTTAAGTGATTGTCATGTATATAACTAAACTATCATTATTAACTCTGCCTTACACATGAAAAGAGAGGGAAAGGGAGAGAGAGAGCTAGGTTAGACACCTAGTAAAGAGAAAAAAAGAGAGAATTTAGGCCGTAGCTAATTTCTCCTTATGGTTGGCACAATTCAATGTTCCATCTTGCCTTGTTTATGTCTCTTGTCAATCCAAGAGAAAGAGGGAGTGTCTATCTAGATCGTTCTCTCCAATTGAGTTCAAGAAAAAATAAAGAGGAGTTTTTCTCGATGTCCTGGAGTTATGTCAAAGGTAATCAAGAAATGGTGTCCACATACCAAATCAACCGAAAGTGAAGAGAATAAAATGGAAGACTTGAAGGTTTAAAGTTTTCAGGTAATCCTATAAGATTAGATTTACATAAGATCTCTTCATTGATGTGTGACATGTTATATATCATGTGTTGTTTTGTAAATGTCAAGCAAATTTTAAAATTGATTTCTACTACGTTCTTTTGTTTTTTTTTTTGCAAATATGTTTTCCTATTTTTCGCAAATTGTGTAAGTTCATAATGTATAAAGCTAGATATATTAAAGAAAAAAACAACAATTATATATTCTCAATGTTGACGAGTTTGTGATCAAAATCATTCTTTTGAAAATGCATTGACGCACTGATCAAATTTAAAGAACGTTCTTTTGAAAAATGCGTTGATGCATTTATCAAATTTAAAGAACATTCTAAAGTTAAAAAGCAAATTTTCACTACAACAAAAAAGACCTTTCAAGGCACTTTATAAGTGCCTTGAAATACCTATTACGGCGCCCATAAAAGCGCCTTGGTTCCAGGTGCTGTAATAGGCCTTGACTACCAAGGCACTTATAAGGCGCTGTGGAAAGTCTACCAAGGCGCCTTGCAGGCACCGTAAAAGGTTTCTTCTACGGAACTTTTTAAGCGCCTTAGTATCTAGATACCAAGGCGCTTAGAAAGCGCCGTGGTACATATTTCCAGGGGGTATTTATAATATATTTGTCTATATTACCCCTGAAATTTTATAAATGTAATCCAAATTCATTACATACACCAAATATTTCAAATAAAATAGAGTATAAATATAAATTTATATACTAATATTAAATTAACATAATAACTTGATCATAATCATATCCATATAGTATATAAACTAAGTATATATATACATTAGTTTTCTAAGCCAAACTAACATGATCATCAAAGACTACATAGTTTAAATAAACAAAGATTAAGAACCTTAAATGAGAGATTGTATTAGTTCTTCGATCCACTCTTCAAGAAGTCCGTTGATATCATCCTTTGTATAGAAATTTTGTCCATTAAACAATAAATTAAAACACCTTATTTGTTAGAAATTGATCAATCAAACTATAAATTAGAAGAGAACAAACAAAAAATATGGTTACATACCATTGTGGTAAATGATTTAACATTAGCTTGTTCAATGACTTGTCTCATAAATTTACATATGTAGAATCCGTACTCAATACTTGTCGGTTGTCTTAGGCACTATACATAAGCATAAAGTAAACATAAGTAATTTTAATTAATCTTCCACCCAACAAGTGTTATTAATTCAAGTTTAGTATCTTTATTAACTTATAAATCGGACCATTTGGTCTTCCTTTCTTCCCTTTTTCTATATTATATATGTTGAATGCACTTTGAATTAGAAATGCGTAAACACAAGAATAAAAGATTAGCAATAGCAACCATAAGTAAAAATACCATAAGAAACTGAACTATAACAAAATAACTATTAGAGAACTTACTTGATCATTGTTAAACCAATTTCCTCACGGAGAGCTAAGCCGAGAGGATCTACAAACCATGCATAATCGTTGAGAGGATAAATTATAAGTAACATCTAATGTTCCCTACTCATAAAATTGATGGTAAAGCTTATTAATAATGTAATAATTAACTTCATATAGGAAGTAGTTGATATGACAATTTGTTAAGTTTAAAATCTTACATATGATTCCAAGGTATAATTAGAAATTGATGTTCATTCTCTATGGATAACATCCGAGTTGCTAAACTTATAGCACAATCCTCACGTGGACCTGCTTGTGTAGCAACTGCATTAGGATCCATAAACATATACCTATGTTGATAGCCATATTGGGTCACTAAATAATGTAAATGCCTACAAGTACAAAATGCAATGTGAATTAAGTGGTCAATTATATAATTGCTAACTATAGATACATGTATATATATGAAGTTCTATATATATATATATATATAAATAAACTTCTTACCTTATGTATAACGTAATAGGCATGACCCCAATATTTTGTAACGTGCAAAACTCAATTATGTCTTCTTTGAATACAGGCAAACGAAAAGCTTCTCCAAACACTTCTTCATCAAAGAGAACATGAATAACAACACCTTCATCCACTCCTTGAATGGTATTCAATAGTAATCTTATAGAAGCTGGTACACCATCAACAATCTAAACTGTGTTTGTATAACAAATTCTGCTTTCTTTCTTTGTGGATATACTCTTTCTTATATTTGAGGTGGCTGTTGTTGTGAAGATTTATTTTTCCCCGTTTGATGCCTATTTATATCATTAAACTCCTAAAATCCAAATAAATGATGAAATGTTAACAAAAAAGTTAATAATTCACATTAGAATTCAACAAAGGATGAATTTATTTGGAAAATGGGTCTGCATACCAAATTATCTTTAAAGATGACAAGTATCTTAGGCCATGCAAGATGCGATCCAAGTGCGTCACTTACTAACCTTGTATCATCATCTGGATTTGGAATAGCAATTAGGGCTATAGCATCAAGAACAACCTCTACTGATACACGAAAATTATGCTCCCCCAATTCTCTGCCGTGAATAATAGTTGATGAGGTTGACTTTGGTACATGTCCTAAAGTAACTATGTTATCACGAGACCCTACTGCAAGCTTGCATAGTCGGTTCTACAATATAGAAAATCAAACACAATTTATAAATACAAGTAGTTAATAAAAAAATAAGAAAAAATTTCATATAGACATACTTTTTTGAGTCGTGAAGATGTTCCTATAGCCACCATTGGATTTATATGTATCTTTTGTGGTTGCACTTCTTCCCTTTGAACTTCTGGCAGTGCAGGAGTTGTATTAGAACCACCAACATTACTTTATTGTCCTGCTTGAATCTTAGCAATTTCTGCTTTGAACCGTTCTTCTTGCTCTTTAAGCATTTGTTGCATCTTGCGTGTTTGTTCATCTTGCCATTGTTTCAAATCAAATGATTGTTGCTTCTTTGTTAGAGCTGGTTAATGAAAATATTATCTGTGGCTAACATGCAATCATATTCCCCGTACACGTCCAGAATATTCAGGATTGCCTAACGCCATCATTAAGATATTATTAGAACCGTCTATTTCGAGATTTCCTCTTGGAACTATTGAGTATAATCTTCCTACAAAACATGTACAGAATTGAAAATTAGACTATGCTATACTTTTAACAAAATTAAAAATTAATATAATCAATATGTTGTAATAAGCAACTTACAATTCTATCAACAATCACTTTGATTTCCTCAGTATGGCCTCATTTTTTAGGAACATGTCCTCTAATCCATAGCTCGGATTTATCAATACCACATCGGCCCTCCTCTTTTTCAATCTTAGCTTTTAATCTAGCATAACTTAAGTGAGACATACGATGTGGATATTTATTTTACGTTGCTCGTCCCTATTCTATTTTCCTAGCTTCCTCCCATTTTGCACTTACTCTTTTCTTAACAAACTCATCCCAACCTTTAGGTTCAATCCTAAACTCTTGACAAGTATGTCTATATTCATAAATCAGTTCAGTTATAATCCTAGACTTTAAATCTCTCTACATTTTCCTACAACTTTTTAAAGTTTATTTTTTTTGCTTTGTAGTCCAATACAAATGTCTCCTACAATGTAAAAGAAATAATGTTAATACCAAATATATATTCTAATAAATATGAAATAGAAAGATTCATGTTCATGCCAATATTATATGCCAAACTCATCTTTTAGGTCCTTTGGTATAAGCGTCCACTTATCAATGTTGATTGGGATTTTGCGATGAATCATAAGGCCACAAAAGCTCTCGAAATGTTTATCTTTATCCCTAGTTGGTTGTCCTCATTTATTGTACATGACAACTTCTTTTTTATTATCACTTCTTTTTATAATCAACTCCTTCATTTTGAGTCGTTTCTCTTGGTTTCTTTTTGTATTTTCTTTCACCTTGACTACTTTTTGATGGTATAAATTAATAAATATCATCTTTACCTTCATTTTTCATATCAATAATTACCTGTTAAATAATAAAACCACAAATGTAGATCAAAAATTAAGATAGAAAATAATAAGCATGTAAACATAAGAGATAATATANTTTTTTTTGCTTTGTAGTCCAATACAAATGTCTCCTACAATGTAAAAGAAATAATGTTAATACCAAATATATATTCTAATAAATATGAAATAGAAAGATTCATGTTCATGCCAATATTATATGCCAAACTCATCTTTTAGGTCCTTTGGTATAAGCGTCCACTTATCAATGTTGATTGGGATTTTGCGATGAATCATAAGGCCACAAAAGCTCTCGAAATGTTTATCTTTATCCCTAGTTGGTTGTCCTCATTTATTGTACATGACAACTTCTTTTTTATTATCACTTCTTTTTATAATCAACTCCTTCATTTTGAGTCGTTTCTCTTGGTTTCTTTTTGTATTTTCTTTCACCTTGACTACTTTTTGATGGTATAAATTAATAAATATCATCTTTACCTTCATTTTTCATATCAATAATTACCTGTTAAATAATAAAACCACAAATGTAGATCAAAAATTAAGATAGAAAATAATAAGCATGTAAACATAAGAGATAATATATTTAAATAAACAAAACATCAATCCATAAAGATATAAAAATGAAACAAAAAGATATAACTTATTTGGTTTGTACCTCATTGGTTTCTTTCTTTGATTATGAATCTAAATACCTTCACCATCATCTCATAAATATGTAACATCACCTTCATTAATGTCTTCTATCAAAGCCTCTACTGAAACTCTTTTTGAGAATATTTCATGAGCAACATCTTCAACTCCTAAATTTTGATATTCTTTGGGTTTTATTGCAAGAACAATTGACCATAGAGCATCAAGTGGATCATTGGCGTAAAATACTTGTTTTGCTTGTGTTGCCAATATAAATGGATCATTCTTGTGACCTATCCGGTTTAGATTAACTAAAGTGTAGCTTAACTCATCTTCTCTAACCCTATGGTTACTCTCCACCCATTGACATATAAACATTGGCAACCGAAATATGACAGAATCAAGTTCCCAAATTTCCTCGATAACGCTATAGTGTACCATATCACTCTCTATTGGGTTTTTTTTCCTTAGAACTTGAAAATTTTATAGTTTTTGTAACAATACTTACCCCACTATTTTGGGTTGTTCTTATGTTATCGCGGTCTCTTGTGCTAAAATGAACACTGTTAACTTAATAAGTATCATTTTTAATTACATCCAATGATGGTCCACGTGATATCCATTTTAATGTATCAGATAGATTGTGTGTTGCCTTGTTCATTTCAACTATAATCTATTCAAAATGCAAAATTAACAATTAAAAAACCCAACATATTAGAACTCATGCTCTAAAATAGGGAAAAAATGAAATAAAACTATTAATTGTAACAACTAATTGGAATTACCCGTTCGCAAAACTAACTACTAAAAGTTCGATGATGTTCATCATGGATCCACTTCTCTCTTTTTAATTTCATTGAGAATTGTGTTTTGATCCAATTTATATGCTTCCATCAACAAATCATCCCCAAAGTAAACCATTATTATTAAAGAATTCAACATTCAATCAATGAAAATCTAATTTACAATAAAACTTACTCGATAAAAGGTTGGACTTCTGCTATATTTTGTAACATAGTATGATATGATTGGTCTAGTTGTTCTCGTTTAACTGTACATACGACACCACCACTTATGCTTTTATTAATATTTGAAGATGCGGGTACTCCGAGAACTTCTACATTTGCCAAATACTTAGAACAAAACTCAACAGCTTCTTCTGCGATATAATACTCTACAATGCATCCTTCTGGCTGGCTTCGATTTCTAACATATCCTTTTAGAATTTTCATGTATCTTTCAAATGGATACATCCATCTCAAATAAACAGGACCATATAACTTCACTTCTCTAACTAGATATACAGTAAGATGTATCATTATATAAAAAAAAACTAGGAGGAAAAAACTGCTCGAACATGCACAATGTTACAATAAGTTCACGTTGTAGTTCGTCTAACTTAGATACATCGACCACCTTAGAACAAATTCTATTAAAAAATAAGCATAATCTGGTGATTGCATATCGAACATTTTTAGGTAATATGGATCTGATCGCTATAGGTAGCATATGTTGCATTAGTTTGTGACAATCATGAGATTTAAGTCCAACCGATTTCAAATTGTTCATATCTACTAATGTTCTAATATTAGAAGAATAGCCTTCCAGAAACTTCACATAAAATAAAGATTGACACAATTGATATTTTTCTTTCTTTTTCAATGTGAAGTAAGCATGGGGTAAATATGTTCGCTTCTCCGTCACTTTAGGAGCTAACTCTTTTCCAACACACATATCAACAAGATCCGTATGGGTACCAATACTATCCTTATTCTTCCCTGGAATATTTAATAAAGTTCCAATTATACTATCATATATGTTCTTCTTAATATGCATGACATCTAAGTTATGTCTCAGAAGTAAATGTTGTCAATACTCCAAATCAAAGAATATAGATTTCTTTTTCCTACAACTCTTTGGGGTTTTTACAACCTTCATATTACTGCGTCTTTTTCTTTTCTTACTGATATCACTTATTTTAACCTTTCCAAGCCTAAATTCGANAACTCAACAGCTTCTTCTGCGATATAATACTCTACAATGCATCCTTCTGGCTGGCTTCGATTTCTAACATATCCTTTTAGAATTTTCATGTATCTTTCAAATGGATACATCCATCTCAAATAAACAGGACCATATAACTTCACTTCTCTAACTAGATATACAGTAAGATGTATCATTATATAAAAAAAAACTAGGAGGAAAAAACTGCTCGAACATGCACAATGTTACAATAAGTTCACGTTGTAGTTCGTCTAACTTAGATACATCGACCACCTTAGAACAAATTCTATTAAAAAATAAGCATAATCTGGTGATTGCATATCGAACATTTTTAGGTAATATGGATCTGATCGCTATAGGTAGCATATGTTGCATTAGTTTGTGACAATCATGAGATTTAAGTCCAACCGATTTCAAATTGTTCATATCTACTAATGTTCTAATATTAGAAGAATAGCCTTCCAGAAACTTCACATAAAATAAAGATTGACACAATTGATATTTTTCTTTCTTTTTCAATGTGAAGTAAGCATGGGGTAAATATGTTCGCTTCTCCGTCACTTTAGGAGCTAACTCTTTTCCAACACACATATCAACAAGATCCGTATGGGTACCAATACTATCCTTATTCTTCCCTGGAATATTTAATAAAGTTCCAATTATACTATCATATATGTTCTTCTTAATATGCATGACATCTAAGTTATGTCTCAGAAGTAAATGTTGTCAATACTCCAAATCAAAGAATATAGATTTCTTTTTCCTACAACTCTTTGGGGTTTTTACAACCTTCATATTACTGCGTCTTTTTCTTTTCTTACTGATATCACTTATTTTAACCTTTCCAAGCCTAAATTCGAGCTTAGAAACTGTTTCTAGTATCTCTGTTCCAGTTAAAGGTTGTGGTGCCAATTCAAATTCTTGAGAACCATTAAATGCTTTTTTCCAATTTCTATATACATGTTTGCAAGGTAAAAATCTTCTATGGCCCATATAACTCAATTTTCTAGCATGTGTTAAGAACTGACAACTTGTTTTCTCATCATAAATAGGACATGCTCTATATCCTTTAGTGGAATACCCAGATAAATTCCTATATGCAGGGAAGCCATTAATTGTCCATAGTAACATAGCTTTTAGAGTAAAATCTTTATCCTTATATGCATCATAGGCTTTTATAACATCATTCTATAAACTGTTTAACTCATTAATCAACAGGGCTAAATATACATCAATGTCATTACCAGCTTGTCTAAGTCCTGATATTAACATTGTAAGAAGTGTAAACTTTCTTTTCATACACAACCATGGAGGAAGATTATAGATTACAAGCATTGCAGGCTAACAACTATATTTGCTACTTAGAGTTGTATGAGGATTAATACCATCTGCAGATAGACCAAGATAAGAATTCCTTAGATCAATTCCAAAAGAAAGCCATTTGTAATCTATTGTTTTCCAAGCCGGTGAATCAGCTGGATTTCTAAGTTTACCATCTTCTATCCTCTCATTCGCATGCCATATCAGATCTTTAGCATGCTCACGATTTCAGAAAAGATGGGTAAGACGAGGAATTAGAGGAATATACTACAAAACTTTAGCAGGAGTTCCAAGTTTTATCTCTTCCAAATTCTTATTCAGTTGCCACCTAGGCTCACCAAATATTAGACAACAAATTGCATCTTTAAATTTCTTTCGATATAAAATACAATCATTTGGGTAAGTGCAAAGTTTCTCATATTGCATACCCAATGAGCATAAAGTCTTTTTAGCCTCATAAAAGGAAGGTGGTATCTCATTATCATTTGGCAATATCTCTCCTAGTAAAGCTAACAAGTCTGAAAAACTCTTATCACTCCATCTACGTCTTACTTTCAAATCATACAATTTCAATAATGCAGACAACTTTGATAATTTCGTACAAACCAAATAGATCGGTTTCTCAGTATCATTAAGTAATGATTGAAATTTAATAGGATCTACATCTGTTTCATACTGTGCATCATCAATCATTTCAAAAAGATCATCATTTAAATATAACTCATAATCATCTCTTATACTCTTCTTTGACGAAAATCTGGTAATTGGAACTTTTTCACCATGCTAAATCCATTGTTTGTAACTTTGATCTATTCCATTGAAATATAAGTGTTCCTTTATCTTTTGAACACCTATCTTTTGCAAATTTCTACATTTAATACACGGGCGTGGAATTAAATTGGAATCTTTGACATTTTCAATAGCAAACTCCAAAAAGCTCTCAACTACCTTTCTATATTTAGTCGATAGTCTATCCGCCAATAACCATTCCTTAACCATTCTAAGCACAATTGAAAAACAAAAAAAAAAAATTAGACAACTGATATAAAAAACTAACTAATTTGAGTACCATAAAAAAATGTATATAATCTCCCCTATTTCTAGCATTAACCAATTGAGTAACTAAAATACCAATTATATATTAACACTCATTTCAAATAATTTTATATTTCTAAGTACTACCAAATTCATAACTTAATTTATTCTTAAATAGTCTTATTTGTTACAAACAATTTGTCAATCAACCAAATATAACATATGACAAAATAATATCAACACAAATAATAAACTCAAGCAATCCCACACAATTATAATATCATCATATCACCACAACATACAATTTCCTATATGATATCATATCTCATCTAGTTTAAATTTTCCAGAATAATAAGATAAAACCAATGTGAAAGTGACATAAGTCAATAAAAGAAAAAAAATTTGAGAAAACATACCTCGGTTTGCTCAGTTTGCTAATTCACAAGTAATCTAAGTACTCTAACTTCTACTAAAACCTATAGGTAAATTAAAATGATAAATAAAATTCAACATCTATAATCCACAATACTTTTGAAAATTCATATATTTGAAATATGTATATATGCAAAATAAGAATTTTGACAACTAAAAAATGATATAGAATTCTACAACAACAATCTATATCCAACAAATAAAAATTTTTAGAATCAAAGATCTCAAGTTAACCTTTCAAAGTATCTAACATAAAATTTATAGAAATTGAGAGAGCCTACCTCAATTTTAAACTTTTACAACTAATTATCAACTCCACATGACTTCACCCAATTAAAAACATTGAATATGTAAATTTCTAAAAAACTACACAATATTCAATTAAAATTACATAAATTTGGATTAATTGACACTAAGGATGGAAATTAAAAAACATAATCTAATATATGATTTCTAGTAAATAAACATGAAATTGGTATAAATTCATATAACACACCTTCAATTTAAAACTTTTTACAACTAAATGAACTCACATTTCATTTAAAATAAATAAAAAATAGCAACAAAATAATAACAAATTCGGATTAATTTACACTTAAATAGCAAAACATACCCAAAAATAAGATTTTTAGTAAATAAATAGTCTAACTAATACTTACAAGAGTAAAGATTATCAATGGATGCTCAAGATATTCACATTTGATAAATTAGGGTTCCAAATATAAACTCTTTCAAATATAACCTAAAACATGAAATTTCTACAAAATAATTGGTCAAAATCATGGTTAAGACAATGGGTAATCTAATTTTAGTGACAAAAACGAGTTTAAAGCTTAAATATACCTTGTTTGCCAAAAAAAATGGTGAAAATGGTGGAAGAGGGAGACTTGGCCGCAGCTGGAAGTGAAGAGAAAAGGGGAGCGAGTTGTCTACTGGGCTCGTTTTGGGGCCCTTTATATTGTGTCCCTAGCTCGGTGCCATATGGGTGCTGAGAAAAGTATATTACGTCGCCTTATAGGTGCCGTGAAAGTTAAATACAACGGTGCCCAAAGGACGCTGTTAAAGATGGGATACCACGGCGTTTCTTAGGTGCAGTGGTATTGCCTCTGTGTATTATGGTTCTTATTAAGTGCCGTGATAGTTAATCAGTTATCATAGCGCATTCTTATACGCGCCGTGATAGTAGATATTTTTAGTAGTGTTTGGGGTCCTCAGCTACTGAAAAAGATGAAAAATCAGAGTTAGTTCAGCTGTGCTTCAGAAGACTCAAAAGACTGAAGATTTTCAATTTTAGAATATCTAAGTTCGATCATGTTCTAACTTTGGCAAATCTAGTAAAGATTATAGAAGAATTGGTTTCAATTAAAGGTAGGTTTCCTAAATATAACAAGGTTCATCTTGTACTGCTCCATAATCTGTGTTGATGTTGTTGAAATAATAAACTTGATTTGATTATGAAGGCATCAAGCATGTGATTTATGACATAAAAAATTAGAGTACATGTGATATCTTATGGCCAAAGGAGAAGAATGTGCATAGCCTCCACCAACAAGCAAAGTGCATGACACTAGTTGTCAAGTTCTTTAATCCAATCGTTTTTAATTTTTTGGAGTTTTAATAATGAGCAGTGTAGATTAGTTCTCTACTACTATATATACCCCTCCATATGTGTAGTATTATATCAAGTGAAGAAGAAGGAAAAATCTTCTTAGAATGAGTGAAGAAGCATAGCTTCTTAAGAGTGTGGGAGTGAAGAAGCATAGCTTCTTAAGTGAGGTATTTGAGTGTGAGTGAAATTATAATTTTAAGATTGTTTTGTCTTGAAATAAAGAGTTTGTTTGTTTGGGTTTGAACAAATTTCCTACAACAAATGTCGCAACACAAGATATTCCTATTACAACATGTAAAATCACAACAATTACACATCCTTGTTCACATCTGAAATGTAAGTTTCAAAGATTTTTATCCACCATGCCATTTTTGTGGTGTCAAAGTTCACATCAAACCAAAATACTATGGACTATAATATCTGATTAACTATAGTAAGTTTTCTCAATTTTTAAATGGTCATAGAGTTATCAAAAAATGCCAAATATATTTCTTAACTAAACATTTGTCAAGACTACTTAAACCAACGAAAATTTGGGTTGGAAAAGATGAAGTGGTTTGTTTACCTACTCGTACTACTTGAAGGACCTATGAAAATGGATTTTGTACTTTGATCATAGGTGTTTGAGATATATGATTGATGATAGGAAACTCTTCGAGGATTTCAAAGGATTTGTGAAGAAAGGATCTCGATTTTTGTATCATGTTCTGCATTTTTTATGTCCTCTTTGTACAACATGTATCTTGGTTTATGTTTTAAATGCATTGGTAGCATACATTGAATTTATTATAGGTTTCTTTTATTTGTTTAACTTTCATAACATTTCTTTAAGCAAAATTTTTAAGTTTGCCAACATTCTCTCTCTAAAAGTTGGGCCGACTTAATCACATTGAATATTTTCTTTCTAAAATAATGTTGTTTGCAGTTAGAATGCTAATACATTGTACTAAAAGGAAAGCAAAAGACGAGAACAAGTTAAATTTGATTGGTGATCTATAGTCATGTTCTTTATTGTCTTAGCAGTTTTTGACGGTAGAAAATCGGACACACTAAATGGTAAAGAGAGCTGCCAACTCATTTATGTGAAGCTATCCAATATGATAAGGACTACTCTATTTGTGTGTGAAAGCTATTAACATTAGATACAGAGTGTTACGCCCCGCTCATTTGGCTCCCAAAATTCAAATGTCGTTGGTCATGCCTCTAAGGACCTCTATACATATACTGCTCACCCAAAAAGATTGAGGAAGACCCTAGAACATGGTGGACACTTCTAGAATGATCAAGAGAGATCTTAGCTATGTTAGAAGACTCTAGTTGTCTCTACTAAGTCCTAGAAGGCTCTAGACAATGCCGGATGGCACTAGATGGGTTGGACGGTCTTAAAACCTCCTAGAATGACTTGGAAGAGCCAAGATGGTAGGTGAATCTCTTAGAAGGATCTAGACCATGTTTGTTCTAGAATTCCTTATGTAAATATCTTTGTAGATATTATAACTTTATTTGAGAATAATCTAGACCCTTTGTAAGATCATGTCATTTGGCACGATCATAACTGTTGGTTGGTTTAGGCTTTGCCTATATAAAGGACCCCTTGGGTTCATTTGTAAACAAGTCATATTTGTGATAGTTCTAAATATTCTAAGAGTAATACAAAACTTTCATTCACCTAAACTCTCTCATCCTTATCACTTTGTCTCAAAGCTTACTCTAAGTCCCTTTCTTGAGTGTTGGTAGGCTAACTTAGTGCGACGGACTATACTAAGTACCACACGATTATCTAGTTTAAGTCTAGGGTTGTGATAGTGTGGTATCAAAGCTTTGGTTGCTCCTTATATCTTGGTGGTTCCATCGTCTAAATGAAGACTATGGCTGCAACTCCTGAACCCGTCAAAGTTGGTGCTTCCGAACGTGGGCATGATGAAGGGAAGAAGGGTGCTACCCGTGGCAAGTCGAGTGACGTGATGACTAGCTTGGAGGCTAGAGTGTCCTGACTAGAGTCTAACATAGGCACGTTGGGCGAGCGTGTAGATGATCTAGATGGCCGTTGCGACGGTTTGGAGATCGAGGATGCGGAGATCCACAGCGGCATCAAAGATACGATTGGTGGGCTTGAGGCCAACTTAAGGCGTGAGATCGAGTCCCTTCATTCAGAGAGTGCCAAGGCACGAGATCTCTTCCAAAGAGAACTCAACAATGTTTTACTTAGAGTAGATGAGATGGGTAATGATCTTGCTTTGTGCAAGCGAGCGGTGGCCACGGGGGTGACCACCACAATAACTATTGAGGCAAGGAAGGTTGAGCTACCTAAACCAAAGACCTTTAACGGTACTCGCAATGGTAGGGAAGTTGAGAACTTCCTATGGGGACTCGAACAATACTTTAAGGCCGCCGGTGTGACGGACGATGCCGGTAAAATTCGTAATGCTACTTCTTATCTAACCGATACTGCCATGCTATGGTAGAGGCGGAGACATGGGGAGATGCAACGAAGGGTGTGCACTATAGCCACCTTTGATGACTTCAAAAGAGAGCTAAAAATGCAATTCTTTCCCAAGAATGCCGAAGAGGAGGCAAGAGGCCGTCTTCGCCGTCTCAAACAATCTGGTAGTGTTAGAGACTACGTGAAAGAGTTTACAACACTCTTGCTCGAAGTTTCTGACACTTCAGATAAAGATGCCTTATTCTTATTCATGGATGGCCTTCAGAACTGGGCCATGTTAGAGCTCAAGCATCGTGGTGTCCAGGACTTGGCCGATGCTATTGCAGTAGCCGAGAGCCTTGTTAATTACTCTACCAACAAGGACCCTTCTAAGGCCAAAGACAAGAAGAATGGTGGAGCAAAGAGTGGGAGAGAGCAAACAAAAGGTGGAAAATGGAACAAAGATAGTTCCTCCTACAGGCACAAAGACAAGGGCAAAGAGAAGGAAGACCGTGACTTCTCCAGGCCAAGAGTCAAGTGCTTTCTTTGGGATGGGCCACATTGGGCATGCGAGTTTCCTAAAAAGAAAGCTCTCAATACCTTAATTGCCTCCGAGCCAAGCCAAGAAGGAGGTGATAGAGAAGATAGTGGTGCACGTGTTAGTTCCTTGCAACTCCTTAATGCCTTGCAATCGGCCCCTAAGTCATAAGCTAAGGGCCTACTTTTCGTGGATGCCATAATCAATGGCAAAGCCACTAAAGTCTTGGTTGACACGGGTACATCCCATAACTTCATCTTTGTTGAGGAAGCTAGGTGGTTGGCTTGATGGTGTCCAATGGAGGAGGCTCCCTCAAGGTAGTGAACTCAGCAGCATGCCCCATCCATGGGGTTGCTCATGATGTTAAGGTTAGCCTAGGTGCATGAGCTGGCCAAGTCGACTTATCAGTGGTGCTAATGGATGATTTCGTGGTACTGCTTGGTTTGGAATTTCTTGATGTAGTGCGGGCATTCCCTATTCCTTTCGCCAACTCTATGTGCATCATGAATGGTGAAAAGGCTTGTGTGGTACCAACAGAGCGGTCCACAAAAGCGGGAAACAAAGTACTTTCTGCACTTCAATTCAAGAAGGGCTTGAGAAGATAAGAGGAGAGTTACTTGGCCATCCTAAAGGAGCACAATGATGAAGAGTTGGAACCTCAAGGTAACCTGCCCATGGAGATACAAATTGTCTTGGATGAATTCCAAGATGTGATGCCTGACACCCTGCCCAAGAAACCTCCACCTACGAGGGAGGTGGATCATGAAATCGAGCTTGAGCTAGGCACGAGGCCACCTGTGATGAGTCCCTATCGAATGGTCCCTCCGGAGTTAGCGGAACTCCGGAAACAACTAAAGGAATTGCTTGATGCAGGTTTCATCAGGCCCTCCAAAGCTCCTTTCGGTGCCTCGGTGTTGTTCCAAAAGAAGAAAGATAGCTCACTAAGAATGTGCATTGATTACCGTCCTCTTAACAAGGTGACTGTAAAGAATAAGTACCCCATCCCGCTTATTGTTGATTTGTTCGATCAACTTGGGAACGCTAGATACTTCTCAAAGCTTAATCTATGCTCGGGGTACTACCAAGTGCGCATAGCAGTTGGAGATGAGCCCAAGACCACGTGCATGACAAGGTATGGTGCTTATGAGTTCTTAGTCATGCCATTTGGTCTTACCAATGCACCTGCTACCTTTTGCACCCTCATGAATAAGTTATTCCATCCCTACCTTGATCAATTCGTGGTAGTCTATCTTGATGATATAGTCATCTATAGCAAGACCATGGAAGAGTACCTAGAACATTTGAGAAAGGTGTTTGAGATCTTGAGGGAAAACAACTATTTATCAAGAAGGAGAAATGCTCCTTCGCCTAAGAGGAAGTGATGTTCTTAGGGCTAAGATAAAGGATGGGAAACTTATGATAGATGAAGCTAAGGTACAAACCATCCAAGAGTGGGAACTTCTTACTAAGGTGCCAGAGTTAAGATCCTTCCTTGGACTTGTGAACTATTATAGGCAGTTCATCAAGTCCTACTCAGCAAGAGTAGCACCACTTGCTAGCCTGCTTTAGAAGAACAAGTCTTGGGAATGGATACTTGAATGTCAAGTTTCATTCGAAGACTTGAAGAGGGCGGTAAGCGAAGAGTCGATTCTCAGCTTACCCGATCACTCAAAGGCATATGAGCTACATACAGATGCCTCTGACTTTGCTATTAGAGGAGTTCTAATGCAAGAAGGGCATCCAATTGCTTATGAAAGCTGCAAGCTCAATGCCACCGAGGGATGCTACACGGTGCAAGAAAAAGAGATGACTGCTGTCATTCATTGCCTAAGGGTATGGCGGTACTACTTGTTAGGTACTCACTTCAAGATCATGACTGACAACGTAGCCATAAGCTACTTTCAAACTCAGAAAAAGTTGAGTCCCAACTAAGCTCGGTGGCAAGACTTCTTAACAGAATTCAATTACAAGCTTGAATACAAGCCTGGGAAGGCGAATATGGTGACAGATACCCTAAGAAAAAAGGCAGAGCTGGCCGCCTTAAGTAGGCCCGATAGCACTTTGATAGAGAAAATCAAGGAATGACTGAAACATGATGTTCTTGTAAAGAGCCTGTTGCCCCTAGTAACAGAAGGAAAGACGAGACGATTTTGGCTGAGCAAGAGACTTCTCTATACCAAAGACAATCGACTCTATGTACCTAAGTGGGGGAACTTAAGAAAAGAGCTTATCAAAGAGTGTCACGATTCCTTGTGGTCTGGTCACCCAGGTCAAAAATGCACTCTTGCTCTTATCAAATCTATCTACTACTGGCCTCAACTGAGGGATGATGTCGAGTCCTATGTACGAACTTGTCTTGTGGGCCAATAAGACAAGGTGAAACAATAATCACCAGGTGGATTGTTGGAACCTCTACCCATTACTGAGAGGCCGTGGGAGAGTGTTTCCATGGATTTTATCACTAGCCTGCCTAAGTCATTGGGCTTTAGCAGTATTATAGTGGTGGTTGATCACTTCAGCAAGTATGCCACCTTTATACCTACTTCACCTGATTGTCCCGCCAATGAGACCGTGCGACTCTTTAGGAAGTATGTCGTGAAGCTTTGGGGAGTCTCATCAAACATCGTAAGTGATCGTGATCCTCGATTTGCTGGAAGGATTTGGACAGAATTATTCAAGTTGATGGGTTTAGACTTGAACTTTTCTACTAGCTTTCACCCCCAAAGCGATGGCCAGATAGAAAGGATGAATGGCTTGCTAGAGCTATATTTAAGGCACTTTGTGAGTACCAATCAAAAAGATTAGGCAAGATTACTTTATATAGCCCAATTCTCCTTCAACTTCCAGAGGAGCGAGTCTACGGGCAAGAGTCCCTTCGAGAAAGTCATGGGATAACAACCTATGATCCTACATGCGACAAGTTATGATGGGAAGAGTCCTGCAGTATTCAAGTTTGTTAATGCATGACATGAATAAGTGGAGTTGGCTAGGGCCTACTTGAACAAAGCTTCTAAAAGAATGAAGAAGTGGGCCGATAAAAAGAGGAGACACGTTGAGTACCAAGAGGGGGATTTAGTCCTTGTCAAGCTGTTACCCCAACAATTTAAAATCTTAAGAAAGATGCATAAAGGGTTGGTGCGCAAATACGAAGGTCCATTTCCGATACTCAACCATGTAGGTAAGGTCTCCTATAAGCTTCAACTCCCTGCCAAGTTAAAGATTTTCCCTGTCTTCCATATTCGCATGCTAAAACCCTATCATGGAGATGAGGGAGATCCTTTAAGGAGTAAATCCAAAAGGGCTCCTACTGCGGTGATAACCTCTTTTGATAATGAGGTAGAGTGCATTTTGGCTGATCGCTTGATCCGCTGACGTGGTGTTCCTAATTATCGGGAATATTTAGTGAAATGGAAGAATTTGCCCGAGACCGAGGCTAGTTGGGAGCATGAAGATGCCTTGTGGCAATTCAAAAACCATATCAAGTGATTCAAAGTCGATGGCGCGACAGGGACGTCGCGAACTTGAGTGAGAGAGGGTGTTATACCCCGCTCATTTGGCTCCCAAAATCAAAATGTAGTTGTTCATGGCTCTAAGGTCCTCTATATATATATAGCTCACCCAAAAAGATTGAGGAAGATCCTAGAACATGGTGGACACTTCTAGAATTATCAAGACAGATCTTGGCTATACTAAAAGACTCTATGTAACACCGCCTAGTTTAACCATATTGTCATATACAGTCAAACTATGAAGTATTATTCTTTCTTAAACATTATCTTTTGTTTTGATAAAAAGGTGGGCAATTTTTTTTTTGAACTTTGTAAAACCTTTAAACAAAAGCAATTGCATGGCATTTCTTGTGAAAATTGCCTTTACAAAATGTACAATCAAAAGAGGTTTTCACCAGTCGATTTTGCCATCAGTAGTAGTATTTACATTACACCAAAATATCTTAAAACAAAAAATGTTGCCCACAGGTCAAGCTCGTTTACATCTGTATGATCATGACGACAAAACGCAAGCCAGACAACCAGCTAGTTAATATCAAAATATGCCTCCTCATCTGCATCACAAGACTAAAATAAGCTAAAGCTCAGTAAGTAAAAACTATGCATGCTTATGAATACTTTAAAACTCATAATGTTCCCATTGTACCCTTTTCTTTCTTAAACATTTGAGTCCATGCATTTTCCTTAAAAATTATTTTTAGTTGGGGCCATTTGCACATTGCTTGTCCCGTAAGTCGATAGGCCGTGGTAACATTGGGCGGAAACTCTGGCCAAGAGTAAAATAAGGTGTGACCATCATGTGAGGTGTTTTTTTTGAAAACTCCTTCCCTCATCAAAGGGGCATCCCACACCGCGCTAATATTGTCCCGCTTCAACGAGACACATTATAATATCTACAAATCCCACTTTAACAGGAGAGTTTACATCAACAGACTTACCTATCCAGCTCCGACAGACTAACAATTGCCATTAAGACTTATCTTATAAAAGTGGTACAATGGTACTCACTTTCAAATAATCGTATAATAAAAGTCTCCATTTGCATGCAAAACATGCCATGCACATGCCATTTCATAACTTTCAGGAATAAGTAAGTTTCACATAAATACATCTTCCATATAGTTCTTGTGATGCAGTTGTAAGTCTTTATTTATCTCGTGTCCTGAATAGGAATTGATAGTGGAAAGAGTCAATATCCTCTAGAGATTGGTGTGCTAATCACCTGTCATAAATTACTAGTATTCAAGATGCACGTTTTACAAAAAAAGAATGCATTAAGATACTTGAACAAGATCGAAATAACAATTTTCACCAAATTAGGAAACTTGATCTTAAAATGACTCGGAAGCATATAAATCACTTAAGGTACTTGATAGTCAATAACTAGCATTGAAAAACTGTTCAAAAGTATTAAAATACGAATACTAGTTCATTAGCACAAAATGATCCAAAATGGCACATAATTTTGTAAAAACAAGTCCATTTGCTCCTAAATGGTGCCATTTCATTTTAAAAACATTTGGACAGCACCTCCTCTATTTTAGGGACATTCTCACATAATTAAAATCATGGTTTTAAACCTGCCATAATTATTAACAATCTAATTCCCACATTTACACATCAAAGAGGATCATTTGGAACAACCTAAGTGTATTTGAATTCCTTTCAATCTTTTATAAAGTTTAAACGACTTTTACCTTGTGTGCCATCATAACCAGACATCAAATAAGTGTAATAACTAATAGAATCAATAAAATATATACTATAAGTTTAAGAAATCAGATTACAAGTATGGAAAACTTAATCTACCACACATGAAAACACTTAAATCCATAAATAGCAATCTTTGAGGCCTTAGGTTTAACTTTAATCCTCCACCTAAATTTTATGTTTCCAGTGATATATAAGGTTCCTAGGATCATTATTCACCAAATAATTACTTTGGTTTAGGGGTTAACACAAAAAAATTAACTATAAGTTCAAAATCATACATAATGCTCACTTTGACTGGTTTGAGCTTTTGTTTGATTTCTTGCCTTCTACCTCCACCAAACTGATTTTCTAAGCATAGAATTAGATTTTTGGACTTAAGAAGACCGAAAGAAACCATTATTTAAGTGGGAACAAGTAGAGAATTGAAATTAAAAGACAAAACTTAAAAAGAAGAACTTAATAGAATTATCTTGACTAGTTTTGGTATATCTTACTTTATAGGGCTCCAATTTGAGTTCTACCAATTAGAAACTCTTGGAAAAGTTTGAGGGAAGTTGAGAGAATTTAGAAAAAGCATTGGAGAGTTTCAGGTCGTGGCTGAAGAGAAAGAGAAAGCAAATGACCAGATTTGACCCAAAATCAACACTTAATGGCTAACAAAAGGTATAACTCAAATTCTAAGGGGTATTTTGGGTATTTTACACATTACTTTCCATATGTCCAGCTCTAAAACATTCTTACCATAGTCACCATGTTGCTGGTCACTCCTATACACTCAAGTGTAGCCAAAGTTGGTGAATCCTACCTTAGAAAGTGAAAACTAGTCATACTTTGACTTATGATCCTATATGGCCAATCTTATTGTAATTTGGTGGAACCTAGCCCCATAACCAATCTTTAAGCATACAAATAAGTCAATTACACTCCAATTAACAATACAAACATAGTATTACTGTCATAATTATATTCTTTGTTCTTTTAGCATACCGAGCTCTCTCTCTCTGAGGGTATTGACCCTTTACACTGCATTGGGACACTTCGACAATCATTAGTGTAATAACATGTATGTAAATGCACATAACATAATGAATGAGTATATTACTACAAAACTAGTATTAACGACTTTTAGATGCCTAATATGCAATTAGAACATATTTATTATTGGCTCAATATGCATGTGAGAATATTGGGCACCACACTCTAGTTGGCGCTACTAAGTTCTAGAAGGCTCTAGACAAGGCCAAATGGTGCTAGATGGGTTAGACGGTCATAGAACCTCCTAGAATGACTTGGAAGAGCCAAGATGGTGGGTGAATCTCTTAGAAGGATCTAGACTATGTTTGTTCTAGAATTCTCTATGTAAATATCTTTGTAGATGTTATAACTTTATTTGAGAATAATCTAGACCCTTTGTAAGATCATGCCACTTGGCATGATCATAACCGTTAGTTAGTTTAGGCTTTGCCTATATAAAGGACCCCTTGGGTTTATTTGTAAACAAGTCCTATTTATGAGAGTTCTAAGCATTCTAAGAGTAATACAAAACTTTTATTCACCTAAACTCTTTCATCCTTACTACTTTGTCTCAAAAGCTTACTCTAAGTCCCTTTTTTGAGTGTTGGTAGGCTGATTTAGTACGACGGACTATACTAAATACAGTACGATTGTCTAGTTTAAGGCTAAAGTCATGACAGAGACTCAAAATAGGAAAAGTACAGAAAAAAATTTTACTGACAATGTGCAGACAAATGACACAGCGTTTTGACAATGATCAAGAAAGACAATATATATATATATATATATATATATATATAAATATAATAGACAAATAGATCATAAATTAACAATTGATTATGAATCATTTCTAATCAATTTCAATAAATTTTATTACTAATTTGCAGATTGGTGGTTATTTATATCTTGGAACTCTATATAAAGGCTTCATTGAAGACGGATTTTTCATAATGAATGAATTCCATTTTTGTTTGAATTTGATTAAGAAAATTTCTGTGAGTCATGTATATTTAGAATGTCTTTCTAAGTTGAGTGGTTCCTTAGGAGAAGAGCTTACTTCTTCCGGAGAAGATCAACTCCTCGAAGAGAGATTTAGACCAAGGAATCAACCAAAGTTGGACAATAGATCACTTTGTGGCATTAGTAAAGTGGAGTGTTTTTTTTTTTTTTTTGGTTTGTATAAGTCAATTATGATTGTATTATTTTATTTTTTATAGTGTTCATTATTTGAGCTTGGCCCATGAAGTGGGCAATTGGCCGAACCATTTAAATCCTTGAACCAATTTTTATAGTATCTGTTCTAAAACATTTAATTAATTGTGTAAAATCCCATTTTTAATGAAGGGTATTTTGGTTTTTGATCAAAATATTGTTTTTAAAAAAATTCAATTAATTAAAAATTAAGATTCAAATTATTGAATGAATATGGGTTGGTTTACGTCTAGATTCATTGGGGTGATTTTGTAATGGATTTCCAAGGAGGGACCAAAACGTAATTAATTAAGGGTAAAATTGAAAAGAATTTTTAGAAACTAGGTCAAATTGCAATTTCTTAAAATAGTGCCCATTAGCTCAGAATCTGACATGTGGCAAACAGTTTCCGTATTTGCCTTTAAATCTGTCTATTTCCCTCTTTTCTTTCCCTGAAACCCTCGAAGAACAAAAAATCGCCAAACACCGTCTATCTAAACTAGTTGCTACATTATCTCTCTTCATAGCTGACACGCCACCTCGTGTCATTCGCCGTTTGTCGATGAAGCAAAGTCAACCAGCCTCGCTGCCCATCGTGCACGGAGGCTGGAGCTAGGATTGCATGAAGACAATGCCGTCGTGCACGGAGGCCATCAGGCATCATTGTCACCCATCGCTAGCACGTCTTCACTTCTCTTGAGCTCGTCGATCGACTACACTAAGTGGTTTCTGTCAATTAGCCCCGTTAAGTAAATTCCCGATTTAGCTATTTTTATAATTAAATTGTGGTATTTTTATAACTCAGACTCGGACTCAGTAAGATAGAGAGACGAACTTTAATATAAAATTTCACTATATTTCAAAGTGACACGAGAATCGAAGCACAAGGCTCATGAATAATGTCGTTTTGTGTGTCATAGGTAGAGACTCGTTCTATGATCCAAATTTGACAAATTATATATTTAGTCTAGCTATTTTAAGTGGTAGGAATTCAATGGTGATGTCCTTTTCTCATTTTAAGGCTCCGTTGGAAAAGTCACTTTTTAAAGTGAGCTATCGGAATCTCAAAATGATTATTCGAACACCCAAGTGACCAACGACAGATTCTTCGAGTATCGTTAACTTAGTATAGCTATCAAGGTAGGAATTCAATTACCTTATTTTATACTTGTTTTGATTTATAATTGTATTATAATTGATATATGAAAATCGTAGTTTACGCGATGGTTTAATAGATTATGAAAGTACATTGAATTATACTGAGATTGGATGACACACCTCTAGGTAGTATCAGGATACTAGGTACCTTTGGTAAGAGGTATTACGAAGCGGTGATGGAAGGATGAGTGCTCACTTATTTACATTTGTTGACATATGATATATACAATCATGTATTTCTAGTTTTAGTTTTGAATATGTGATTATTCTCGATATCAATTATTTTATAAACTTGGTTTATAAATGGATTTTAGAAAAGGTATTAACTATGCAGGTTTAATAAAATTACATTCATTCAAAAAGGTAATTGAATTTTTATTGAGCATGTGAATGCTCACCCTCCTACTTCTCACACTTTTAGGTATTAGTTTATTTGAGGTAGTCATCCCAGTGGTCAGTTAAGCTGCATTGTTTGTACTTACATTCTTACTCCTATTCCCTGATAGGTGTTTATACTCTATTAACTTTTTTTCTTTATTCAATTATTTAGTCAATATTAGTAAATTTACTTAGTGGATGTATAAGGATAGTTTTAGTAATTTGAGACCTTGAAATTGCTGGTTTTATATAATCTATTTTGGACAATGAATTAAAGAATTCAATTGAACTTAATGTATCATAAATTATGATTTATTTCCAAATGAATTAATCAGAAATTTTCTTAAACTTTAATAGATATTTTCTTAAGTATTTAAAACTAATAAGAGTTTCTTATGATTTTGGAATTTGTAATGGTTTGAGGATCGAAATAAAATTTTTTAATATTTGATTCCTTCTAAATTTTATAAAATTAGTAATTTATTTTATTTTCACCTAAAACTCATTGTTTTAGATTTCTGGTAATGATAAATTAGATATTAATTAAAATTTAGTAATACTTGGAAGCTGTACCGAATAATCTTAGTTCTCACGAAATCATTCTCAAGAATAATAATATTTCTCAAGTGTCCAATCTGAGCTTTAGCATATTTATCTTTTGGGAAATAAATAATTTAATTCTACTGACAAGAAAAGTGTAAGTTTCTTATGCTTGCTTTTTGTGCGTGTACTTAAATTGAGTTTAAAGGTATTCATTGAACAAAGAACAATAACGTAAAAACGTTAGCCTGAAGAATTAAAATATTTCAACCAATGTCACCGTAAGCAATGAGGAAGTCACAAAATATAGAACGTTATATGTAAGACAAACAAGTATTATTTAACAGTAAACAATTACATTTTGAAAAAAAAAAACAGTAAACAATTAATTGGTTTCAATCTAGGCCAGCTTAGTCCATTGTTCTTAAATAGTTGAAGTATTTGAATCAGTATGAAGAAAGCCATACGATCTGTTATACAAATAGGAAAATGTTCTCACTTTTTTTTTGCCTTCTTCTAATGAACAACAATAGAATGCCCCGCCATAGTTGGTCGACTACCCAGATCAACAATTTAGTATTATTTCTTTTTTCGCTTCTGTGTTAAGCAAATTCATTTTTTCTTAATAAATTATGACTAGGGAAATTTTTTTTAGTGAACATGCAACAATTAATTATTCTTATTTTTTTCTAATATTATAAAAAGAGAAACAAAGTCTATTTTAGTACGAAAAAGTACTTGATTATTAAAGGAGACAAGAGTTGGATCACATCACACAGTCTACAACATGAAAAAGCTTCTAAGGATCATTCCAACAAGGCAGATGCGTCTACCATAGGGATATAATTAGTCATGAATAGAAGAATGTGCTATTGATGAAAAATGATTTGGGAGTTCATATGCAAAGAAAGGCAGTTAACCATGACGAGTTTGAAGGGCGATACTAATGAAGATCGTACACGAACTGGCGAAATTGTAAATTCTAATATCCTATTAAAAAGTACTTGTATTTTCTCTTAAGTATTTCAATATTTAGATTTTTAGATTTTTTTTTTCAAGGCCCTTGAATCTTTCTTGACAATGCCATTTCTTCGATGGATATACCTTTGCACTAGTCCAATTCGGTTCATACTACAAGAAACATGGGATATTGCCGTGATATATGTTGTTGCAATAGCCAATCATGTTGTTACTATTTTTCCGAATATCCTATTGCCGCGATATGGTAATAGTCCTATCGCTATAGAACTCTATTTTGACGACCGTGTTCTGTCATCATAATACAATCTCACTTATTGCAACGACACATTTTACAAATTTTAAAAATTAAGAAAACATTTGAAATAGCTATTGCAATGACATTTGTTGCGGTAATAGAATTTGCTATTGCGATGACATTTGTCGTGACAATAGAGTTTGCTATTGCGACGACAGAGGTTTGAACACAAAATTAAATAATTAATGTTTATTTTTTAATTAAAAAGATTAATTAGTCAAATTATTTGGAATTATGATCTTTAAAATGCAAATTAAATTAAATATAAACAATATTAAATATAGTCAAAAAGTTTTAATAACATTGATTAACATGTTAATAAATATTCAATATCATACAAAAATAAAATATAGTAGTAACTAGTTCAAAAACATAAAATATAGTAGTAAACATAAAGCTAATCATCATCCAAGTGCTCATCCTCATCATTCTGATCGAGCTGATTTGAAGAGGATGATACTCATGCTCTAGGAACGGTCCGAAGCACGAGTGCTCCATGCTCATCTAACTACTTCTGAGTATCTTGCAACTCAGTGCGTGTATCCTGTAACTCGGATCATGTATCTTGCAACTCAGAGTGTAGCTACTTATTCTCCTGAGTTAATGGAGGTCGTGAATTATAGGATGGAAACTGAGGAGTAGAACTAGATGTAGACATCTTCCCTCTATGCACTCTACCAACTCCCATCCTGTGGCCATGACGAACACTGAGTGCCTCAACATCAATCAGAGTCTTGTTAATACAAGGTGGCATTAATTGTATAGGATTCTCCTTTGAGTCAAATCCATCAGATGAGGTGGGATGTGCCTCCATCTGAGTAGCATGGAGCTCAGACAACCCTGCCTAAAAAATTAAGAAATTATTAAATGACAAAGAACTTATGTAATAAAGTATTTGACGTTAAATTATGTACAAACTTTTGTTAAATTTACATGTGCTAGCTCTACTATCTTGTTAACCCAGTTCTTTGTAGACCTAGAGAAATGGTTGCGTTGGAAACTATCAATGATACTAAAACCCTAACAAAAGAATGAAGTAGTTAATTAAAGAAAATAAAAGATAAGTAAATTGAAAGATTAATATAAAGAAGTAATTTATAGTACCTCAAGGTAGGAGATCCATGCAAACTAGGATATTTCATATTCTTTCGATTGTTAGTATTGGTTTGGGAGCGAGCTTGCAAATAAAAAGAAAAATAATTAGTCATGAAAAGATAATAAAAGTAACACAAAATTAGATTTTAATTTGTACTTAGCACATATTTCCCATCTTAAAATAACTCGATGCATTTCTTCCAAGTTTCCTAATCTAATTCTGTTGGAATATTGGCCAATGCCCTCTGAAAATCATTATTTTTACCTCTATTTTTTGGTACTACTTGTGTATCCTAGAGTTGAAACCTCGGTAAAGATCAGCTACAATATGATCGATGCCAGTAATAAGTCTCTCCTTATCGCAATTCTCCAACTTGTCTAGGTAGGGGATAAAACATCTCTATAGAAACCAAAATATTATAAATTAAAAATATTTTATTAATAACAATACAATGAAGTTACAATTTCATTTGAAAGTATACCTGAAGTTGGGGAATAATCCTCCCCTATCTTCTTTTGGCACTTTGTCCCAATTAATATAATAAGGAGGTATTTTCTGCCCAATAGTGGTCGAGATCCACCTTGAGAAATACTTGGCATCAATGCCAACAACAGAAAAAGTAGAGTCCATATCAAACTCAATAGACCGTAGACCTTTACCACGAATTAGCTTAAGTAGATTCCCAGATTGGGATATAGAACGTCTCTTAGGAAGAGGAACTACACATTAGAAAATACTTTTAGAGGATATGTGTGTGTGTGTGTGTGAGTGTAATAAAAGAAAATTTCAAGATGAAATGAGAAATATATATACCTGACTCACACGGAGCAGGAACCCTAGTCAGGTCTAGGCGGGAGGGGGGGATCAGTACCCCTATCTCTACCATGATTTGTCGCAACATTTGCTAACATAACTATATAATAGTTTAAACAATAAATAATAATAGAAGTTAAAAAAAAATATTGCACAAGAAATTAAAATTTGAGTAAAAATTGAATAAGAGTTAATCATTCGAAATATGTGAATTACAACATAAAGATAAAAAATAGCACTCAATCATCTAAATCATCATTATCATTAAGAGCAATATTTTCATCTGAACTAGTACTGTCATCATCAACATCATCATTGCTCTCTAATTCTTCCTTATCCATATACTCTATCAATGTATCATCATCTAATTCATCGTTACCTGTAAACTCGGCCACATTTGGAATTTGTGATGTAACATTGGTTGAAACTTGGACAGAGGTAGATGCGTCAGCACTACGGTCAAAGTTTATTAAATCAAATCCTCCAAGATTGACTATGAGGACAAAATTTGAGGAGATATTATCGTGTACCAAATCAACTTCAGTTATTTCACTATCTGGCACATCCCATATGTTCCGATGATATACATCTCAAATAACTCTCCAGCTTGGACTCCTAAGAGGGTCGTTTGTATAAAACACTAGTTTGGCTTGAGATGTAAGAATACATTTTTCATTTTTATACCACTCATCTTTAACACAGATACTAGTGATATTTTTTCTCTAATTATTTTTTTTGGTTATGTTTTTACCAAACCATTCACACTAAAACAACACAATAGAATAATTGTTTAAATAAGACAATTCTATTATTTCTTCCAATTGGCCATAAAATGTTATGTCATCAATCCCTGGTACAGAAATACCATTGCATTGAGTCTTACATTTGATGTCTCGATTATGTGTTAAAAACTTAATATTTTTCATGACACATGCTGTATACGAATTTACCATAAAGCCAACCCCATTTGCTAGAGCAAATAACTCGTTAATGGCTGTAGGGGATCCATTTTTACGGAGAAGATAATTCTGTAGTGTTAAATTAAAATCATCATACTAGGAGAAACTTAAAAGCATGGAATAGCTTATTTTGAAAGTGATTCACCTTTCTGTAAAACCACGCAAAGGACTTTTCCCTTTGGATTTGCTAAAGATTATTACTTCTTGTAGCTTGGAGCTCTCTCATATATTCACTGAACAGGAAAATGAATGATTATTACTATAACTACATTTATTGTCATCAATTAAACATGTAAAGAAGCTTACTCAAGAAAGATTTGGATTTCATAGCAATTGTTTATTATGTACCACTCTGTCATCTTTCGTTCCTAAGAAATGAGATGCATTAAGCTCTTTTTCCTGATCGAACGACATTGAGACTGAAAAATAGATAATCATTTTTTTGTAAAACTATCACTGACATCCTCATATCTATCTGGTCTATAGAACCTCGTCTCAATCCCTTGGAAATACATAGAGCAAAATGTCAATGCCTCGTCAACAACATATCCTTCAGCAATGGAACCCTCTAGATGAGTGTGATTTCAGATATATTCCTTAAGCTCTTTCATATATCTCTCAGAAAGATACATTAATCTCATGTGAACAGGACCTCCAAGTATAGCTTCTTCTAGTAAATGAAGCACCAAATGAACCATTATATCAAAAAAGGCTGGAGGGAATATCCTCTCAAGTTTGCTTAAAACAAGTACTATCTTGTCTTGAGCTTTTTCCATGCCAGATACTTTGAGAGTTCTAGCACATATTTGTTGGAAGAAATTACATAGCTCAATTACAACAGTTATGATTTCATTGTTTAGAAAAGCCCAAATTCCGATCGATAACAAACACTGCATTATCAAATGACAGTCATGGGACTTTAGACCAATGATTTTAGTATCATTATCTGTTATGTTTTTCCTTAAGTTAGATGCAAAACCGTCAGAAAATTTCACAGACTTAACAAATTGATAGAAATGGCATCGATGTGCCATCGATAAAGTATACTTTGTAGCTGGTTTCATCAACTTATAACTGTCATTATAAAGGTACAACTTAGGCATGATATTCAAATTTTCAAAATCATGTCTAGCATTTGTTGTGTCTTTTGTTTTGTTCTCCATGCGCAATATCGTACCGAGTAAACTGGCACATACATTCTTTTTTATATGCATCACATCAATATTATGTTTTAGTTGTATTGACGACCAATAATCGAGCTCAAAAAAGATACTCTTCTTTTTCCAATTTAATTTCTCATCCTCTTGTTTGCATTTTACACCCCCGAACTCGGAATGCTTACGAAGAAGTTGTTCCTTCAAACGACTCAATTGCCTCAAAAAGTCTTCGCTATTAAATCGCTGAGGTGGCAATCTATTCTCAACTTTGCCAACAAAATCATGACTTTTTCTTCATGAATGATTAGAAGTGAGAAAATGTCTATGGCCCACAAACACTTCCTTGCCAATAATTTGGATCGAATATATGTCCTCGTTACAAGTTCGACAAGCTATGTACCTCTGCCCACTCTACCCAGAATAGCATGCTATGTTCAGGAAAGTAATTTATAGTCTATAACAATGTTGCCCATATTCTGAAAATACTATTATTAGTTGCATCACGAGTCTCCACCCCTGTTACCCATAACTCCTACAACTCGTCTACTAATGGATGTAAAAAGACATCAATGTCTTTACCCTAAAACTTTGAACTAGGAATCAACAAGATCATCATAAAGTATAAGCTTTTCATGCAAAGCAATAGAGGTAATAAATGCATATCTATCATCTCCATATGTAATGAATGCATATTCTAAAGACCAAATTAGTTATTGTATTATTTAGTATCTAACATAATAGTTACAAGAGAAGTCAAGTACTATGAAATCTTGGAAAGAAAAAGATAAAAAAATAAAAACAGGTAAAGAACAAGAACGATTGAAGCATCATAGGATAGCATAAGGAAGAGCCATATCCCAATTTTAGATTAAATTGACGAAAAATCATACCCTACCTAAGAGAAGTTGCATGGAGTTCATCTTCCAAATCATGCTCACTCTCTTTTTAAATAAAAAGAATATCTTTCGACATAAAGAATCTAAAAGTCAGAATTTTCTTTTAGTCATTTAGTATATTTATCTCACTTGAAAGTTCCGCTCTTAAAAAATATACCATTAGATACTTATAATTGAGAGTTCAACTAAAATAACGATATCAAACTAGTGACGGGTTTGTTGCGACAATAGACAAAGAGAATTGTAATTTTGGCTGAAATTTAATGATGGGATTGCCTACGGGTCTTTAAGTATCTTCTATTGGTGGAATATGTGTCGCGGCAATAGGTAGTTAATTAATTTTTTTGAATCCATCTTATATTAATATTGAATGGAAGAGAACTCTCATTGAGTTAGGATTTGGTCTAAGGAATGATACATAAAAAAGTGAAAAAAAGCGCGCATCAAATAGAAACTCCAATAGCACAAAAAAATATAAAAAATTCAACACTTACAGTAATAAGTGCTCCAATATTTAAAACAAGAAGAAAAGAAAAGACTAATATCTCATATATTATGAACGCATATTCTAAAGACCAAATTAGTTATTGCATTACTCAGCATCTAACATAACAATTATATGAGAAGTGAGGTACCATGTAATCTTATAAATAATAAAAAAAAAAGAAAAACATGTAAAGAACAAGAACAATTGAAGCATCATAAGAGAGCATAAGGAAGAGCCATATTCCTAACTTTAGATTAAATTGATAAAAAATCATACTCCACTTAAGAGAAGTCGCATGGAATTCATCCTCTCAATCATTCTCACTCTCTTTTTAATTAAAAAAATGTCTTTTAACATAAAGAATGTGTAAGTAAGTATTTTCTTTTAGTCATTTAGTATACTTATCTCACTTGAAAGTTTCACTCTCAAAAAATATACCTTTAGATACTTATAATTGAGAGTTGAACTAAAATAAGGATATCAAACCAGTGATAGTTTGTTGCAGTAATAGCTAAAAAGAATTGTAATTTTGGCTAAAATTTAATGATAGAGATTGCCCACGGGTCTTTAAATATCATCTATTGGCACGACATATGTCGCGATAATAGATAGTTAATTAATTTTTTGAAATCCATCTTATATTAATATAGAATGCAAGATAAATTAATATAGAATGCAAGAGAAATCTCATTAAGTTGGGATTTGGTCTAAAGAATGATACACAGAAGAGAAAAATAGAAAAAGCGCATACCAAACAGAAACTCTAATAGCCCAAACAAAGAAAAAAAATTAAAAACTTACACTAATAACTACTCCAATATTTAAAATAAGAAGAAAAGAAAGGACTAATATCTCTATACGGAATGAATGCATATTCTAAAGACTAAATTGGCTATTGTATTACTCAAATATAACATAATAATTACAAGAGAAGTCATGTACCATAAAATCTTAGATATAAAAAGGTCAAAAAAAATAAAAAAAAAATGTAAAGAACAAAAACAATTGAAGCATCATTGGAGAGCATGGGGAAGAGCCATATTCTACACTTTAGATTAAATTGATAAAAAATCATACTCAGGAGAAATTACATAGAATTCATCCTCTCAATCATTCTCACTCTCTTTTTAAGTATAAAAAATGTCTTTTTATATAAAGAATCTGAAGTATGTATTTCCTTTTAGTCATTTAATATATTTATCTCACTTGAAAGTTTCACTCTCAAAAAATATACCTTTAGATACTTATAATTGAGAGTTGAACTAAAATGAGGATATCGTACTAGTGACGGGTTTGTTATAGTAACAACCAAAAAGAAATGTAATTTTGGCTGAAATTTTATGATGGGGATTGCCCGCGGTCTTTAAATATCATCTATTGGCACGACATGTGTCGTAATAGTAGGTGGTTAATTAATTTTTTGAAATCTATCTTATATTAATATAGAATGGAAGAGAAATCTCATTGAGTTGGGATTTGGTCTAAAGAATGATACATAAAAAAGAAAAATAGAAAAAGCACACATCAAATAGAAACTCTAATAGCACTGTAATGACCCGACTTTTTGGACCGTTAATTACTTACATTCTTAGTTTACTTATTTAAAAAAAGAAATTTAGATGCTGAAAATTTATGAAATTTTTTTTAAGAGATTTATATTCGTAACTAACTATTTACTTAAATTTTGAAAACAAGTAAAATTCTTCTCGATGGTTAAGTAACCTTTATTTAAATTTGTTTATAAACTTTCTAGTATGGTGATTTAAATAATGCGTAATCATAAAGGGCTCCTAGGTGAGGAGAGGGTCATATATGGATTACTTAAGTCCCAAACTCTCCTTAGACAATTTAAGTCTTTTTGACAGAATTCTTTGTATTTTGCGTTTATTTAAATCAAAATATTTTCTCTTTTAGATATTTTGAAAAACATTCGTTAATGTTTAAACTCTATTCAATCGAAATACATTTCAAGTTCAATTTAATAAAATGCCAAATTATAAGTATATTTTCAACAACATCAAGCTTACATAATTTAAATCCTTTGTCACATAATAATAACATTTGCAAAAGTAATTTAATGGCAATATTCCATTGCCTGTGTCTTGTATTCATCATCGCCTCGATTTTAGCTAACCCATCAATCAAATCTGAGGTTTTTTTCCTTTGGTACTTACAATATGGATATTCATAAAATATGAGCTTTCACTCAACAAGTACAATGTAACTCTCACAAAACATTTTACTTATAAACAAACAATCTTTTATGAAAGTCCGGTTATGATGTTTTATAAAATCATTATTTTATGTTTTATTATAAGATATTGTATCATGATTTTCCAAGTGGTAGAACTCAAATTGGAGCCCTAGAAAGCAAGATACACTAAAACTAGTCAAGGTAATTCTATTAAGTTCTTCTTTCTAAGTCTTGTCCTTTAATTTCAATTCTCTGGTTGTTCCCATTTAAATAATGGTTTCATCAGGTCTACTTAAGTATAAAAATCTAATTCTAAGCCTAAAGGTATGACTTCTAAGTATGAAAACTGTCTACATAGGTATGATCTTGTGACAAAAAGCTTAGTCAACCAGTAAGTTTTAATTTCCTGTGTTAGCATTAAATTTGATGCCATATATTATGTCTTTATTATTGGCTATTATATATGGATGTAAGTGAAATGAAAACTATACAGGGAATCATGCCAAGGCCTAAGGGTCAAACTAGTGAGCGAAGGGATGATAAGACAAGTGCTGCTGAAAATGAGATCAACAAGGATGTTATTATAGGAAGGTTAACAGAGTTGGTTGAGACACAAGTAAGACAGTTAGAAAGGCTTATACAAAGGGAGGAAAGGTGCGGAGATCAAGCACTACCGTAGGCCATAGTTATACAAGAAAATTATGAACCTGCTTGTGAGCGGTTTAGAAAGAATAAGCCTCCAACTTTCAAGGGTGAAACTGATCCACTGCTGGCAAAAGAGTGGGTTAGGAGTATTGAGGATATTTTCGATTACATAAGAATCCCTGATGAGGAAAAAGTTCTATGTGCCACTTTTGTGTTCCAAATGGATGCTAGACATTGGTGAGATTCTATGAAGTCCATCACTGACACTACCAGGCTGACTTGGGAGCAGTTTAAGGAAATATTCTATAGAAAATATTTTAAAAATGCACATAGGATGTTGAAGGCTGCTGAGTTTGTTAATCTAAAATAGGGAAGTATGTCTATTAGTGACTACATAAAGAGATTTGAAGAGTTATCCCGATTTGCTCCGCACATAGTGAGTACCAATGAGCTAAAAGTAAACCAGTTCCTTCAAGGCCTCAAGACAAAAATTTATAGGGATGTTAAAATTTCTGCTCATAAAGATATGCCATATGCTGAGGTTGCAGATAAAGCTCTTAAAGCTGAGGAAGTCGAACTAAGAGTTATAAAAGCTCAAGAAATTCGCAGGAATATAAATATGACAAGGAGAAATACAACTTTTGGAAGAGGATCTCAACCAGGGGCTAGTGGAAATAAAAGAAAATGGCAACAGAATCAAGGAGAAAGACAAGAGCCCCAAAAATGCCAAGTTACAGGCCAACAGATACAATCAACTACAACCCAGAGGACTGTTTGTACTAAATACAAGAAGACTCATCGTGGAGAATGTCTAATGGGTTATGGTACTTGCATCTTGTGTGGAAAATCTGGACATTATGCAAAGAATTGTCTGAATGCTACAGATGAGCAGAAGAAAGTCCCAGCTCGTGTGTATACTAGACCAAAGAAGATGTCGAGGCAAACCCATCTGTTGTAGCAGGTGAGATTCTTATCTTTCGTATTCCTATTCATGCATTAATAGACTCAGGGGCTACACATTCATTTGTATCACCTGCATTTGTGAGGAAATTGGGCAAAACACCAGAGTACTTGAATTTCAAATATTTTGTAACCATTCCATCAGGAGAAGTTTTATGTTCTGATCAAGTTCTCAAGGCATGTCCAATCCAAATAGCTGGTAAAGACTCGTATGTAGATTTGATAGTATTGGATATGCAAGAGAAGTTCACTTTTGTTGGTACTAGTTTGCTACTCGATGATTCCAATAATCTCCTCAATAAAAGCAAGGAAGTTACTAGAAAAGGGATGCATGGGTTACTTGGCCAACATAATGGATACTAGAGAA
>JXTB01000009.1:812275-822297 GCA_002914805.1 Parasponia andersonii
TTGGTTGAGACCTACAAATGTTTCTGAGATTCGTAGCTTCTTGGGGTTAGCTAGTTATTATAGACGCTTTGTTGAAGGTTTCTCGAAGCTGGCTTCTCCATTGACTAATTTAGCAAGGAAGAATGTGAAGTTTCATTGGAACGAAAATTGTGAAAGGAGTTTTGAGGAATTGAAGCATCGTTTGATAACAACCCCTATACTTTTAATACCATCTAGATCTGGAAGGTTTGTTGTTTACAATGATGCCTCAAAGAATGGTCTAGGATGTGTTCTGATGCAAAATAGCAACGTTATTGCTTATGCCTCTAGGCAATTGAAGGAATACAAAAAGAAGTATCCTACTCATGATTTAGAGCTAGCAGTAGTTGTCTTTGCACTGAAAATTTGGAGACACTATGTCTACGGGGAGAAGTGTGAGATCTACATAGTTCACAAGAGTCTAAAGTACTTCTTTACCCAAAAAGAACTTAATATGAGACAAAGAAGATGACTTGAACTAGCGAAAGATTATGACTGTGAGATTCACTATCATCTAGGAAAAGCGAATGTGGTTGCTGATACTCTAAGTAGGAAGTCATTGGCAACTATGACTGTTAAGCATGTTGATATGAAACATCTTTTAATAGATTTACATAAGTTAGAGTTAGAGATTGTGCCTACAGGTTTAATAGAAAGATTGGCAGCTCTTACTCTTCGACCAACAATTTTAGAGAAAATCAAACAAGGCCAGAATATGGATCCCTATATGATGAAATTAAAGAGTAAGATAGAATCCGGAAAGGAGATGGCCTTCCAAATTTCTGATGATGGTATAATCAGATATGCAATAGATTGTGTGTGCCTAGTGGAATTGTTAGAAAGGACATATTGATAGAAGCTCATACCACTCCCTACTCTATGCATCTTGGTACTACAAAGATGTATAGAGACTTAAAGATGTATTATTGGTGGCCTGGTATGAAGAAAGATATGGTTGAGTTTGTAGAGTAGTGTCTCACATGCCAGCAAGTCAAAGCTGAACATCAAAGACCTGCTGGGAAATTAAAGCCTTTGAACATACATGAATGGAAATGGGAAGAGATTGCTATGGATCTTGTTGTTGGACTTCCTAAGACAACTAAGGGATATGATGCTATTTGGGTGATTGTGGATAGATATACCAAATCAGCTCATTTCCTTCCTATTAGAATAACCTATAACTTGGACCAATTTGCTTAGTTATATGTTTAGGAGATTGTGAGACTACATGGTGTTCCAAAAGTTATCATTTCTGACCGAGATTCTAGATTTACTTCAAAATTTGGAGGAGTGTTCAAGAGACAATGGGTACAAAATTGGCATTTAGTACATCTTTTCATCCTCAAACTGATGGACAATCAGAGAGGACTATACAGATCCTTGAAGACATGCTCAGAGCTTGTGTGTTGCATTTCCATGGATCTTGGAGCAAATACCTACCACTTATAGAATTTGTTTACAGTAACAGTTACCAAGCTTCCATTGAAATGCCCCCATATGAAGTGTTGTACGAAAGAAAGTGCAGATCTCCTATTCATTAGGACGAGATGGGGGAGAGAAAATTTTTGCATCTAGAATTAATAAGAGAGACAAATGAGGTAGCAAAAAAGATTCAAAAAAGGATGCTAGCTACTCAAAGTAGACAGAAACATTATTCAGATCCTCAAAGAAGAAAACTAGAATTTAACGTTGGAGATAAAGTGTTCTTGAAGGTTGCTCCCATGAAAGGAATAATGAGGTTTTGGAAGAAAGGAAAGCTAAGTCCCAGATATGTAGGTCCTTTTGAGATACTTGGCAAAGTTGGAGATGTTGCTTACAGACTCGCTTTGCCGCCATCATTATCGAATGTACACAATGTATTTCATGTCTCTATGTTACGAAGGTATATTTCAAATCCTTCACATGTTTTGAATTTTGAGCAATTGGAGCTAAATCAAGATGTGAGTTATGAGGAACATCCAATAAAGATTTTGGATACAAAAGAAAAAGAACTTAGAAACCAGAAATTCCCTTTGGTCAAAGTATTGTGGAAGAACCATGAAGTGGAAGAGGCCACATGGGAAAGAGAGGAAGAGATGAAAACTAAGTATCCACACCTATTTGGGTAAGCAAATTTTGAGGACGAAATTTTATAACGAGGGGAGAATTGTGGTGCCCAAGATTCTCACATGCATATTAAGTCAATAACAAATATGTTCTAATTACATATTAGGCATCTAGAAGTCGTTAATACTAGTTTTGTAGTAACATACTCATTCATTATGTTATGTACATTTACATATATGTTATTACACTAATGATTGTCGAAGTGTCCCAATGCAGTGGAAAGGTTCAATACCCTAAGAGAGAGAGCTCGGTGTACTAAAAGAACAAAGAATATAACTATGAAAGCAATACTATATGGACATGCATTAAGATCGTACTTGTTGATAACTTGCTCAAATAGAGGTTTTTCGGTAAAATATAATTTTCATGCATTTTAGAGTCAAATTCACGGTGTTTTTAACATGTCAAATAGGCTTGATTCAATATCTAGGACTCATTTATAGCATTTATTTGTCATCACCAGGCATTCAGGACACTAATTCATATTTAGTTGCACTAAACTAGCTTATATTAGGCTTAATCGCGTAATGTTGTTTGTGTGCATTCTAATTGTTGAGTGCTAATACTATGTTTGCATTGTTAATTGGAGTCCAATTGACTTTATTTTTATGTTTAATGATTGGTTAAGGGGCTAGGTTCCACCAAATTACAATAAGATTGGCCATATAGGATCATAAGTCAAAGTATGACTAGTTTTCACTTTCTAAGGTAGGATTCACCAACTTTGGCTACACTTGGGTGTATAGGAGTGACCAGCAACGTGGTGACTATGGTAAGGATGTTTTACAGCTGGACACTTTGAAAGTAATGTGTAAAATACCCAAAATACCCCTTAGAATTTAAGTTATACCTTTTCTTAGCCATTAAGTGTTGATTTTGGGTCAAATCTGGTCATTTGCTTTCCCTCTCTCTCCAGCCACGACCTGAAACTCTCCAATGATTTTTCTGACCTCTCTCAACTTCTCTCAAACATTTCCAAGAGTTTCCAAGTGGTAGAACTCAAATTGGAGCCCTAGAATGCAAGATACACCAAAACAAGTTAAGGAAATTCTATTAAGTTCTTCTTTCTAAGTCTTGTCCTTTAATTTCAATTCTCTGCTTGTTCCCACTTCAATAATGGTTTCATCAGGTCTCCTTAAGTCTAAAAATCTAATTCTAAGCCTAGAGAATCAGTTTGGTGGAGGTAGAAGGCAAGAACTCCAACAAAAGCTCAAACTAGTCAAAGTGAGCATTATGTATGATTTTGAACTTATAGTTAATTTCTTTTGTGTTAGCCCTTAAACCAAAGCAATTATTTGATGAATAATGGTCCTAGTAACCCTTATATATTTTTGGAAACATAGAATTCAAGTGGAGAATTCAGGTTACACCTAGAGCCCTAAATTTGATAATTGTGTAATCAAGTGTTTCCGTGTGTGTATTAAGCTTTCTATATTTGTAATCTGATTTTCTCAACTTGCAATAGATATGTCATAGATTCTATTATTTATTCCATTAATTTAGCTACTGTTGGTAGCCATAGAGAAGTGCACAAATTGTTTTAAACTTGTCTAAACCGAAAAAGATTTAAAATGCGCTTCTATATTATCCTAGGTGTTTCTTTTGATTTGTATATGTGTGAATTGGTTTGTTGATTGCTACCACAGGTCTTAAACTATCATTTTAATCATGTGGGAATGTCCTAAAGATAAGGGAGGTGCTGTCCAAATATTTTTAAAACCAAATGGTACCATTTAGAAGCAAATGAACTAGTTTTGCAAAATTAGGTGCCATTTTAGATCATTTTTGTGCTAATGAACAAGCATTCATATTTTACTACTTTTGAATAATTTTTCAATGGTAGATATTGGCTGCTAAGTACCTTAAATAATTTATACACTCCTGAGTCATTTTTAGATTAAGTTTCCTAAATTAGTGAAAGTTCTGATTTCGGTCTTGTTTAATTATCTTGATGCATTCTTTTGTAAAATGTGCACCTTGAATAATAGTAATTTATGACAGATAATTAGCACACCAATCTCTAGAGGATATCGACCCTTTTCACTATCAATTTCTATTCAGGACACGAGGTAAGTAAAGACTTACAACTACGTCACAAGAATTACATGGAAGATGTCATTATGTGAAATTTACTTATTCTTGAAAGTTACAAAATGGCATATGCATGGCACGTCTTGCATGCAAATTGAGAATTCCATTACAGAATATTTAAAAGTGAGTACCATTTTACCAATTTTATAAGATAAGTTTTAGTGGCAATTGCTAGTCTATCAGAGCTAGGTAGGTAAGTCTGTTGATGCAGACTCTCTTGTTGAAGCGGGACTTGCGGATCTTATGATGTGTCTCGTTGAAGCCGGACAATATTAGTGTGGTGTGAAATTCCTCTTTGATGAGAGAAGGAGTTTTTAAAACCTCACACGATGGTCGTACCTTATTTTTACTCTTGGCCAGAGTTTCCACCCAATGTTATCATGGCCTATCGACTTACGGGACTAGTAATGCACTAAGGGGCCCAACTATGAATAAGTTTTAAGGAAAATACATGGACTAAAATTTTTAAGAAAGAAAAGAGTACAATGGGAACTTTACGAGATTTTTAAGCATACATAAGCATGCATAGTTTTTACTTACTGAGCTTTAGCTCATTTTAGTCTTATGATACAGATGAGGAGGCACATTTTGGTGTTGACTAGTTGGTTGCCTAGCTTGCCTTTTGTCGTCGTGATCATACAAATGTAGATGAGCTTGACTTGTGGGCGATGTTTTTGAATTACGATATTTTGGATGTGATGTAAATACTACTACTGATGGCAAAATAGACTGTTGAAAACTTCTTTTGATTGTACATTTTGTAAAGACACTTTTAACAGGAAATGCCGTATAGTTGCTTTATTAAAAGGTTTTAGAAAGTTCAAATTTGCCCACCTTTTTATAATCATAAAGATATGTTTAAGAAAGAGTAATACTTCCTAGTTTGACCGACATAGTTTTATGGTTAAGCTAGGGGGTGTTACAGTAGATACTCTAAGTAGAAAGTCATTAGCTGCTATGTCACTCAAGTATGTTAATCGAAAGCATCTTTTGATGGATTTGCATCGATTGAAATTAGAGATTGTGCCTATAGGTTTAATGGAGAGATTAGCAGCTCTCACATTGCAACCTACAATTTTAGAGAGAATCAAGCAAGACTAGGATACGAATCCCTATCTGACAGGTTTAAAGACTAAGATAGAGTCTGGAAAGAAGGTAGCCTTCTAGATTTCTAGTGATGGTATAATCAGATATAGAAATAGACTCTATGTGCCAGACGGAATAATTAGAAATGAGATATTCCCTACTCTGTGCATCCTGGTATTACAAAGATGTATAGGGATTTGAAAATGCATTACTGGTGGCCAAGTATGAAGAAGGATATGATTGAGTTTGTAAAACAATGTCTCACATGTCAGCAAGTTAAAGTTGAACATCAAAGACCTATCGGTACATTAAAGCCCATACATGTGCCATAATGGAAATAGGAAGAGATTGCTATAGTTTTGGTGGTTGGACTTCCTAAGACAAATAATGGCCATGATGCTATTTGGGTTATTATGGATAGATATACTAAGTCAGCCTATTTCTTGCCGATTAAAGTGACTTATAGTTTGGATCAGTTGGCTCGATTTTATGTTCAAGAAATCATTAGACTACATGGTGTTCTAAAGCTTATTATTTCTGACCGAGATGCCAGATTCACTTCAAAATTCTGGAAGAGGGTTCAGGAGGCTATGGGTACAAAACCTGCATTCAGTACAGCTTTTCATCCTCAAACAGATGGACAATCAGAGAGAACCATATAGAGTCTTGAGGATATGCCTAGAGCTTGTGTGTTAGATTTTCAAGGATCTTAGAGCAAGTACTTGCCGTTGATAGAATTTGCCTACAACAATAGTTATCAAGCGTCAATTGAAATGCCTCCGTATGAAGCCTCATATGGAAGAAAACGTAGATCTCCAATTCATTGGGATGAGATGGGAGAAAGGAAATTTCCTAGTCTAGAATTGGTAAGAGAAACAGCTGAAGCAGTAGAAAAGATTCGTAAACAGTTATTAGCTATTCAGAATAGACTGAAGCATTATGCTGATCCTAGAAGGAGAGAGGTCATATTTGATGTTAGGGACAAAGTATTTTTGAAGGTTGCTCTCATGAAAGGAATCATGAGGTTTGGAAAGAAAGGGAAGCTTAGTCCTAGATATATAGGCCCATTTGAGATACTTGACAAAGTTGGAGATGTTGCCTATAGACTTGCATTACCACCCTTACTGTCAAATGTGCACAATGTTTTTCATGTCTCTATGTTAAGAAGATATGTTCCAAACCCTTCACATGTTTTGAGTTACGAGTCATTGGAGTTGAGCCAAGATGTGAGTTATGAAGAAAAACCAATGGATATTTTGGATAGAAAAGAGAAGGAACTTAGAAGTAAAAAGATCCCTTTGGTCAAAGTATTGTGGAGGAACCACGAAGTAGAAGAGGTCACATGGGAAAGAGAAGAAGAGATGAAAAAAAAGTATCCTCACTTATTTGGGTAAGCAAATTTTGAGGATGAAATTTAATAAGGAGGGAAGGATTGTAATGCCCAAGATTCTCACATACATAATAGGCCAATAATAAACATGTTCATATTACATAATAGACATATCTTGAAACTAGTGTCAATTTTATGATAAATTGCTCATTTTGTTCGTTACATGCTTTTGATATATATAATTACACTAATGGATGTCGAAGTGTTCCCATGCAGTGTAAAGGCTAAGTACCGTCAGAGAGAGAGCTTGGTGTGTGAAAAGAAAAAAAGAATACATTCATGAATAATAATACTATATACACATGCATTAAAAACCATGTCTATTGATAACTTAGTCAAATAGTAGTTTTTCAGTAAAATGCATCTTTCACGCTTTTCAGAACCAAATTCACTGTGCATTTAGTGCATCAAATAGCTTTAATATAATGTTTAGGACTTATTTCTAGTATTTTCAAAAATGTTCGTTCTAGGTAAGCACGAGATGGCAGTCACTATACTGAACTGTGTTTAATTACACTAAGCTAGCTTAGATTCAGCTTAATAGCGTAATGTCATCTATGTGCATTTTATTAATTGGGCAATTATACTATGTTTGCATCATCAATTAGAGTCTAATTGACTTTCTTTTTATTTTTATTGATTGGTTATGGGGCTAGGTTCCACCAAATTACAATAAGATTAGCCATATAGGATCATAAGCCAAAGTATGACTAGATTTCAATTTCTAAGCTAGGTTTCACTATTTTGGTCTACACTTGAGTGTATAGGATTGACAGCAATGTTGTGGGTATGCTAAGAATGTTTTAGAGCTGGACACATGGAAATTTAGGTGTAAAATACCCAAAATACCCCTTAGAATCTAAGTTATGCCATTCTTAGCCTTTAAGTATTGATTTTTGACCAAATCTGGTCATTTCTTTCCTCTTCCTCCCCAGCCACGACTTGAACAACTCCAGTCACTGTCTATACTTCTCTCAACTCTCTTCATCCATATCTAAGAGCTTCCAAGTGGTAGAACTCAATTTGGAGCTCAAGAACGCAAGATAGGTCCAAACTAGTCAAGGTAATTCTACTAGTACTTCTTCCAAGGTTTTGTTTTGTTATTTCAATTCTCCACTTGATACTACTTAAGTAATGTTTCCTTAGGTCCTCTTGAGTCCTAAGATCAATTTCAAAACCTTAAAATTCAGTTTAGTGGAAGTAGAAGGCAAGAGCTTCAACAAAAGTTCAAACTAGTCAAGGTAAGCTTTTTGGGGAATTTAGAATTGATAATTTATTTCTGTTGCATTAGCTCTTTAATTAAAGTTTTATTTGATGAATTAAGGTCTAAGAAAATCTTATACATTGCTGGAAACACAGAATTTGAGTGGAAGATTAATGTTAGTCTTAATGCCCCAATGTTTGCTACTTGTGGATTCAAGTGTTTTCAAGCGTTCCATTGTCAGAATAAGCTTCTCATACTTGTAATCTGATTGTACAAAATGGAAATGTATATTTTGTTGATCCCATGATGTAAATATATTTGTTTTGTTGCTGTTTGTGGCAATAGAAAAGTGTAAAAGTGGTTTTAAACTCTATCTAAGATAAAAGGAATTCAAGTAAATCTAGGTTGCTCTAAATGATCCTCTTTGAGTTATATATGTGGGAATTGGCTTGTTGATTGTTAGTACAGGTCTTAAACTATGATTTTAATCATGTGGGGATGTCCTTAAAATAGGGGAGGTGCTGTCCAAATATTTCTAGAACCAAATGGTACAATTTAGAAGCAAATAAACTAGTTTTTATGAAAGTAGATGACATTTTGGTATATTTTGTAATTAGGGTTCCTTCTTGTGTAAAAGCTGTGATTCGGTCTTGTATTTGTTTCTTTAAACATTTTACATTGTAATGATAATGTTAGTAATAAAATTGACATCATATCTTCCACACACTTTGCCACAGAGGATACTGACCCTTTCCACTATCTTTTCTACCGGACACAGGGTAAGTGAAGATTTATTTTAACTGCATCACAAGAACAATTGTAGATACAAGATATTTTTCCACATATATAAGATGTCTTCCTACATGCTTATGTGTATTATTTCAATTATATGATATTCATATTGTTGTTGCAAAGCGTACGGAAACATAAGCATGGCATGATCATTTAAGCATGATTTTCAAAGAAGTGAAGTTTTCCACACATTGGATTTAAAGTAAAACCATTGTACAAATTTTACGAGATATGTTTTAAGTTCAGTGTTTAGTCTGTCTACATTTGGTAAGTATTGTTTGCACAGGTATCCTTCCTGTATAGGTGGGCACGGCTTACCGACTGTCGGGACTGAGCATTGTACTATGAGATTTATCAGGTGCATTACTTAGTTGGTCTGCATTGGGTAGGTATGGTTCACATTGGCCATGTGTTTTCTTCCCGCACAAGTGGGCATGGCCTACCGACTGCCACGACTTTGTAATGTACTCAAGGGCCCTGTAAAGAAATGTTTTCTAAGAAAAGTGCATCAAAAACGAAAAGTTACGAAAGAAAGAGTACAATGGGAATTTCAATAAAGTTTATGCATGAAACATGTTCACGAGCATGCATGATCTTTACATACTGAGCATTAGCTCATTTAGTTCTTGTGATGCAGGTGAGGATGTTTTTGATGTATAGAGTTGCTGGTTTGCTAGCACGCTTTCTTGTCGCTATGATCATACCGATGTAGATGAACTTGACTTGTGGGCAGTGTTTTCTTTGTATTTTGTTATTCTAGTGTGTTGTAAATATTACTGCTGATGGCTAGATAAACTGATAAGGAGTTTTGAGTTGTATATTTTGTAAAGACACTTTCAGAAAGTAATGCCACATAGTTTCTTTTGTTTTAGAGCTCGAAAAGTTTAAATTTGGCCCACCTTTTTGCAAAAGTAAAAACATGGTTTATAAAAGAATAATGCATCATAGTTTAACCTACATAGTCGTATAGTTAAGCCAATGGGGCGTTACATATATAAAGGTGGCTCAGTCTCATAATTTTTGATCTGAGAATCATCTCATAGTCACTTCACAATACACTCTCACTGTAATTTTCTTTGTTCTCATCTTGAGACTTAGAGAGACTCTTGTCATTCTCCAGAAAATAGTGCCTAGGCGCAAATAGACACAATTAATGGTATAACACGCCGTGCAAATTGCTTTAGCCCACAATCTCTTGGATAGTTTCTTACTGTTGAGCATGACATGAGCCATTTCCTGGAAAGTCCTATTTTTCCTCTCTACTACACCGTTTTGTTGAGGTGTTTTAGGTGCAGAAAATTCATGTGAAATACCATGTTCATCACAAAAATCAGT
>JXTB01000009.1:822710-834840 GCA_002914805.1 Parasponia andersonii
TATATGTTAAGCCCCCTACCTTAACTATATGACTATGTAGGTCAAACTAGGAAGTATTACTCTTTTATAACCCATATTTTTAGTTTTTGCAAAAAGGTGGGCCAAATTTAAACTTTTCCAGCTCTAAAACAAAAGAAACTATGTGGCATTACTTTTTGAAAATGTCTTTAAAAAATATACAACTAAAAACTCCTTATCAGTTTATCTTGCCATCAGCAGTAATATTTACAACACACTAGAATAACAAAATACAAAGAAAACACCACCCACAAGTCAAGCTCATCTACATCGGTATGATCATAGCGACAAGAAAGTGTGCTAGCCAACCAGCAACTCTATACATCAAAAATGTCCTCACCTACATCATAGGAACTAAATGAGCTAATGCTCAGTAAGTAAAGATCATGCATGCTCGTGAACATGTTTCGTGCATAAAATTTATTGAAATTCCCATTATACTCTTTCTTTCATAACTTTTCATTTTGATGCACTTTTCTTAGAAAACATTTCTTTATAGGGCCCTTGAGTACATTACAAAGTCGCGGTAGTCGGTAGGCTGTGCCCACCTGTGCGGGAAGAAAACACATGGCCAATGTGAACCATACCTACCCAACGCAAACCGACTAAGTAATGTACCTGATAAATCTCATAGTACAATGCTCAGTCCTGGCAGTCGGTAAGCCGTGCCCACCTATGCGGGAAGGATGCCTGTACAAACCATACTTACCCAACATAGATAGACTAAACACTGTACTTAAAACATATCTCATAAAGTTAGTACAGTGGTACTACTTTAAATCCAATGTGTGGAAAACTTGATTTCTTTGAAAATCATGCTTAAATGATCATGCCATACTTATGTTTCCATAAACTTTACAACAATAATATACATAACATATAATTGAAATAATACACATAAGCATGTAAGAAAAAATCTTGTATCTACTACTGTTCTTGTCATGCAGTTAAAATAAATCTTCACTTACTTTGTGTCTGGTAGAAATGATAGTGGAAAGGGTCAGTATCCTCGGTGACAAGGTGTGTGGAAGACTTGATGTTAATTTTATTACTAACATTATTACTACAATGTAAAATGCTTAAAGAAAATAAGTACAAGACCGAATCATAGCTTTTGCAAAAGAAGGAACCCTAATCACAAAATGAACCAAAATGTCATCTGCTTTCATAAAAACTAGTCCATTAGCTTCTAAATGGCACCATTTGGTTCTAAAAATATTTGGACAGCACCTCCCCTATTTTTAGGACATCCCCACATGATTAAAATCATGGTTTAAGACCTGTAATAACAATCAACAAGCCAATTCCCACATATATAACTCAAAGAGTATCATTTAGAGCAACCTAGGTATACTTGAATTCCTTCCGTTTTAAACAAAGTTTAAAACCAGTTTTACACTTTTCTATTGTCCCAAACAGCAATGAAACAAATATATTTACATCATGGGATCAACAAAATATGCATTTCAATTTTATAAAATCAGATTACAAGTATGGGGAGCTTATTCTAACAATGGAAACACTTGAAAACACTTGAATCCGCAAGTAGAAAACTTTGGGGCTTTAAGACTAACTTTAATCTTCCACTTAAATTATATGTTTCCAGTCATATAGAAGGTTTCTTTAGACCTTAATTCATCAAATAAAAGCTTTAATTAAAGAGCTAAAGCAATGGAAATAAATTACCAATTCTATCTCCACAAAAAAACTCACCTTGACTAGTTTGAACTTTTGTTGAAGCTCTTGCCTTCTACTTCCACAAAACTGATTTCTAAGGCTTGAAATTGATCTTAGGACTTAAGAGGACCTAGAGGAAACATTACTTAAGTAGTATCAAGTGGAGAATTGAAATAACAAAACAAAACCTTGGAAGAAGAACTAGTAGAATTACCTTGACTAGTTTAGACCTATCTTGCTTTCTTGAGCTCCAAATTGAGTTCTAACACTTGGAAACTCTTGGAAGTGGTTAAGGGAGCTGAGAGTAGTCTAAAAATGAGTGGGAGATTTTCTGGTCGTTGCTGGAGAGAAAGGAGAAGAAAATGACCAGATTTGGACCAAAAGTGATACTTAATGACTAAGAAATAGCATAACTTAAGTTCTAAGGGGTATTTCGGGAATTTTGCACCTTTTCCTTCTATGTGTCAAGCTCTAAAACATCCTTCGCACACTCACCACGTTGCTGGTCAATCCTATACACTCAAGTGTAGACCAAAATGGTGAAACCTAGCTTAGAAAGTGAAATCTAGTCATACTTTGACTTATGATCCTATATGGCCAATCTTATTCTAATTTGATGGCACCTAGGCCCATAACCAGTCATTAAACATAAAAAGAAGGTCCATTAGACTCTAATTGATAATGCAAATATAGTATATTTGCCCAATTCATAGAATGCACAAAGATGACATTACGCGATTGAGCTGAATCTAAGCTAGCTTAGTGTAATTAAACACAGTTCAATATATTGACTGCCATCTCGTGCTTACCTGGAACGAACAGTTTTGAAAATACTAGAAATAAGTCCTAAACATTAAATTGAAGCTATGGTGTGTTAAACGTACAATGAATTTGACTCCAAAAAGCGTGAAAATGCATTTTACCGAAAAAAACTACTATTTTACCTATTTTTCATCAAACTTGATTTTAATGCATGAGCACATTGTATTGTATGCATGAATATATATTCTTGTTCTTTTCACACACCTAGCTCTCTCTCTCTGAGGGTACTGAGCCTTTACACTGCATGCGAACACTTTGACAAATATTAGTACAATAACACATACTGAAAGCATTTAATGATAAAGAATGAGAAATTTACTGCAAAGCTGATTCTAGTCACTTGATACGTCTATTATGCAATATGAACATGTTTATTATTGGCTTATTATGCATGTGAGAATCTTGGGCATTACAATTTATTTTCTAAAGAATTCATCAAAGTAAAACACCGAGGTCTGATATGACCTTTAACACCACAAAAGTGACAAGTTGGTATAAACTTACCATACTTACCTATCGAACCAGATGCTGCTGATTTATGGTGTGTTGCAACGTGTGTTGCAACATCAACATGATTACTTGTAACTTGTGATGGTGAAGCAATTTTATTCTGTGGTGCAACATTGATACTTGTTCTTTCACCAGAGTTAGAAACCGAACTCTTAACCAAAAACAGTTTTGGAGTTAGAGTGCTTACCTTTAAATCCGAGTCCTTTATGATCAGAACTGGATTTTCCAATTGCCAGAATATAATCCAAATTAGAAGTTCCTGAATTCAAAATTTGTAAGGACTTTTGAGTCCTTATAAGTCAGCTAAGACTTCTTTTAATTTTGCTTCTTTTTCAGCAAGTAAAGCCGCCAATTTCTGCACTTTTTTTTTTTTTCTGAATTATCCTTGTACTGAATAAGGGCAAAAATTCTTACTTCAAGTGATCTATTCTAATCAACCAATCTAATCCATTGAGAATACATATTCTCATATGATGCTTGAATTGATTCTACATTTAGTTCAGATTCAGAATCAAAATCAGTATTGTGATCTTTTTCAGTTCCGAATGTTGTAACAGAACTGCTCTGCATAGCTTGTGTTGCAACATGACCTGCAAATTTCAGCAAAGAACAAACATCATCTGAAACCAAAGAAACACCAAAGGCAACATGATTACTTACATGGTTGTTGTAATGCCCAAGATCCTCACATACATAATAGGCAAATAATAAACTTATTCATACTACATAATAGACATATTATGAAACTAGTTTTAATTTTATGATAAATTGCCCATTTTGATCGTTAAATGCTTTTAATAAATATTATTATACTAATGGTTGTTGAAGTGTTCCCATGTAGTGTAAAGGCTTAGTACCCTCAGAGAGAGAGCATGGTGTGTAAAAAGAAAAAGAAAGAATACATTCATGAATAATAAGACTATATGCACAAGCATTACAAACCATGTCTATTGATAACTTAGTCAAATAGTAGTTTTCGGTAAAATGTATCTTTCACGCTTTTCAGAACCAAATTCACTGTGAATTTAGCACATCAAATAGCTTTAATTTAATGTTTAGGACTTATTTCTAGCATTTTCAAAAATTTTCATTTCAGGTAAGCATGAGATGACAGTCACTATACTGAACTGTGTTTAATTACACGGAGCTAGCTTAGATTCAGCTTAATCGCGTAATGTCATCTTTGTGCTTTCTATTAATTGGGCAATTATACTATGTTTGCATCATCAATTAGAGTCGAATTGACTTTCTTTTTATGTTTAATGATTGGTTATGAGGATAGGTTCCACCAAATTATAATAAGGTTGGCCATATAGGATCATAAGTCAAAGTATGACTAGATTTCATTTTCTAAGCTAGGTTTCACCATTTTGGTCTACACTTGAGTGTATAGGATTGACCAGCAATGTGATGAGTATGCTAAGGATGTTTTAGAGCTGGACATATGGAAAGTAAGGAGCAAAATACCAAAAATACCCCTTAGAATTTAAGTTATGCCATTCTTAGCCTTTAAGTATTGATTTTTGACGAAATCTGGTCATTTCTTTCCTCTTCCTCCACAGCCACGACTTGAACCACTTCAGCCACTTTATATACTTCTCTCAACTCCCCTTATCCATATCTAAGAGTTTCCAAGTGGTAGAACTCAATTTGGAGCTCAAGGAAGCAAGATAGGTCCAAACTAGTCAAGGTAATTCTACTAGTTCTTCTTCCTAGGTTTTGTTTTGTTATTTCCATTCTCTACTTGATACTACTTAAGTAATATTTTCTCTAGGTCCTCTTGGGTCCTAAGATCAATTTGAAAGCGTTATAAATCAGTTTTGTGGAAGTACACGGCAAGAGCTTCAACAAAAGTTCAAACTAGTCAAGGTGAGATTTTTGTGGAATTTAGAATTGGTAATTTATTTCTATTGCTTTAGCTCTTGAATTAAAGCTTTTATTTGAGGAATTAAGGTCTAAGGAAACCTTATATAAGGCTGGAAACACAGAATTTAAGTGGAAGATTAAAGTTAGTCTTAAAGCCCCAAAGTTTGCTACTTGTGGATTCAAGTGTTTTCAAGTGTTTCGATTGTTAGAATAAGCTCCCCATACTTATAATCTGATTTATTAAAATTGAAATGTATATTTTGTTGATCCCATGATGTAAAGATATTTGTTTTATTGCTGTTTGTGACAATAGAAAAGTGTAAAAGTGGTTTTAAACTTTGTCTAAACGAAAGGAATTCAAGTGTACCTAGGTTGCTCTAAATGATCCTCTTTGAATTGTATATGTGGGAACTGGCTTGGTCATTGTTATTACATATCTTAAACCATGATTTTAATCATATGGGGATGTCCTAAAAGTTGGGGAGGTGCTGTCCAAATATTTCAAGAACCAAATGGTACCATTTAGAAGCAAATGGACTAGTTTTTATGAAAGTAGGTGACATTTTTGTTCATTTTGTGATTAGGGTTCCTTCTTGTGTAAAAGCTGTGATTCGGTCTTATACTTGTTTCTTTAAATATTTTACATTGTAGTGATAATGTTAGTAACAAAATTGACATCGGTCTTCCACACACCTTGCCACAGAGGATACTGACCCTTTCCACTATCATTTTACCGGACACAAGGTTAGTGAAGATTTATTTTATCTGCATCATAAGAACAATAGTAGATACAAGATGTTTTCTTACATACTTATGTGTATTATTTCAATTATATGTTATTTATATTATTGTTCTAAAGTTTACGGAAACATAAGTATGGCATGATCATTTAAGCATGATTTTCAAACAAGTGAAGTTTTCCACACATTGGATTTAAAGTAGTGCCATTGTACTAATTTTACGAGATATATTTTTCAGTATAGTGCTTTGTTTGTCCCCATTGGGTAAGTTTGGTTTGCACAGGCATCCATCCCGCATAGGTGGGCACGGCTTACCGACTGCTGGGACTGAGCATTGTACTTTGAGATTTATGAGGTGCATTACTTAGTCAGTCTACGTTGGGTAGGTATGGTTCACACTGGCCATATGTTTCCTTTCCGCACAGGTGGGCACGGCCTACCGACTACCGTGACTTTGTAATGTACTCAAGGGCCCTATAAAGAAATGTTTTCTAAGAAAAGTGCATCAAAATGAAAAGTTATGAAAGAAAGAGTACAATGGACATTTCAATAAAGTTTATGCATGAAACATGTTCATGAGTACACATGATCTTTACTTACTGAGCATTAGCTCATTTAGTTCCTGTGATGCCGGTGAGGATGCTTTTGATGTATAGAGTTGCTCGTTGGCTTGCACGCTTTCTTGTCACTATGATCATACCGATGTAGACGAGCTTAACTTGTGGGCGGTGTTTTTTTTGTATTTTGTTATTCCAGTGTTTTGTAAATATTACTGCCGATGGCTAGATAAACTGATAAGCAGTTTTTAGTTGTATATTTTGTAAGGACACTTTCAAAATGTAAAGCCACGCAGTTTCTTTTGTTTTAGAGCTCGAAAAGTTTAAATTTGGCCCACTTTTTTGCAAAACTAAAAATATAGTTTATAAAAGAATAATACATCCTAGTTTAACCTACATAGTCATATAGTTAAGCCAAGGGGGTGTAACAGTTATCATCTTCATCTTGGCTACCTTCAGATTCTTCATCACTCCGTGTAGAAGTCATAGCCTTTGTCTTTTTCTTCAAGGTATTGGCACACTCAGCTTGCATGTGGCCATATCCCTCGCATTTTCTGCATTGAATCCCTTTCTTCTTATTAAAATTAGGTTTAGGAGAGCGCTTACCTTTGCTGGAATTATCAGGTTTTGACTTTTTGCTCATCTTCTTCAAGAGGGCAAGCTCGTCACTCTCTTCTTCACCTTCTTTATCGGTTTGTTCAGATGCAGCCTTCAAAGCGATGGTTTTCTCCTTTTTTCTTTGCTTAATGTTCATCTCATAGTGTAATGCCCAAGATTCTCACTTACATAATAGGCCAATAATAAACATGTTCATATTACATAATAGACATATCATGAAACTAGTGTCAATTTTGATGATAAATTGCTCATTTTAATTGTTAAATGCTTTTAATATATATTATTATTCTAATGATTGTCAAAGTATTCCCATGCAGTGTAAAGGCTCAGTACCCTCAGAGAGAGAGCTTGGTGTGTGAAAAGAAAAAAGAATACATTCATGAATAATAATACGATATGCACATACATTAAAAATCATGTTTGTTGATAACTTGGTCAAATAGTAGTTTTTCGGTAAAATGCATTATTCACGCTTTTTGGAGCCACATTCACTATGCATTTACCACATCAAATAGCTTTAATTTAATGTTTAGGACTCATTTCTAGCATTTTCAAAAGTGTTCTTTCCAGGTAAGCACGAGGTGGCAGTCACTGTATTGAACCGTGTTTAATTAGACTAAGCTAGCTTAGATTCAACTTAGTCGCGTAATCTCTTCTTTGTGCAATCTATTAATTGGGAAATTATACTATGTTTACATCATCAATTAGAGTCTAATTTAAGTTCTTTTTATGTTTAATGATTGGTTATTAGGCTAGGTTCCACCGAATTGCAATAAGAATGGCCATATAGGATCACAAGTCAATGTATGACTAGACTTCACTTTCTAAGCTAGGTTTCACCATTTTGGTCTACACTTGAGTGTATAGGATTGACCAGCAATGTGATGAGTATACTAAGGATGTTTAAGAGCTGGATACATGAAAAGTAAGGTGCAAATACCCAAAATACCCCTTAGAATTTAAGTTATGCCATTCTTAGCCTTTATGTATTGATTTTTGACTAAACCTGGTCATTTCTTTCCTTTTCCTCTTCAGCCACGACTTGAACCACTCCAGCTAGTTTCTATACTTCTCTCAACTCCCCTTAATCATATCTAATAGTTTCCAAGTGGTAGAACTCAATTTGGAGCTAAAGGAAGCAAGATAGGTCCAAATTAGTCAGGGTAATTCTACTAGTTCTTCTTCCTAGGTTTTGTTTTGTTATTTTAATTCTCCTCTTGATACTACTTAAGTAATGTTTCCTCTAGGTTCTCTTGAGGCCTAAGATCAATTTCAAAGCCTTAGAAATCAGTTTTGTGGAAGTAGAAGGCATGAGCTTCAACAAAAGTTCAAACTAGTCAAGGTAAGCTTTTTGTGGAATTTAATTGGTAATTTATTTCTATTGCTTTAGCTCTTGAATTAAAGCTTTTATTTGTTGAATTAAGGTGTAAGGAAACGTTATATATGGCTGGAAACACAGAATTTAAGTGGAGGATCCAATTTAGTCTTTAAGCCCCAAAGTTTGCTACTTGTAGAGTCAAGTGTTTTCAAGTATTTCCTTTGTTAGAATAAGTTCCCCATACTTGTAATTAGATTTTATAAAATTGAAATGTATATTTTATTGATCCCATGATGTAAATATATTTGTTTTTTTGCTGTTTAAGACAATAGAAAAGTGTAAAATTGGTTTTAAACTTTGTTTATAATGAAAGGAATTCAAGTGTAACTTGGTTGCTCTAAACGATCCTCTTTGAGTCATATATGTGGGAATTGGCTGTTGATTGTAATTACAAGTCTTAAACCATGATTTTAATCATGTGTGGATGTCCTAAAAATAAGGGAGGTGCTGCCCAAATATTTTTAGAACCAAATGGTACCGTTTAGAAGCAAATGGACTAGTTTTTATAAAAGTAGATGACATTTTGGTTCATTTTGTGATTAGGGTTCCTTGTTTTTTAAAAGCTGTGATTCGGTTTTGAATTTATTTTCTTTAAATATTTTACATTGTAGTGATAATTTTAGTAATAAAATTAACATCAGGTCTTCCACACACCTTGCCACAAAGGATACTGACCCTTTCCACTATCTTTTCTACTGGACACAAGGTAAGTGAAGATTTATTTTAACTGCAGCACAAGAACAATTGTAGAAACAAGATATTTTTTTACATGCTTATGTGTCTAATTCCAATTAATATGTTATTTATATTATTTTTGTAAAGTTTACAGAAACATAAGTATGGCATGTTCATTTAAGCATGATTTTCAAAGAAGTGAAGTTTTCCACACATTGGATTTAAAGGAGTACCATTGTACTAATTTTACGAGATATGTTTTAAGTATAGTGTTTAGTCTGTCTGCGTTGGGTAAGTATGGTTTGTATAGGCATCCTTCCTGCATAGGTGGGCACGGCTTACCAACTGCTAGGACTAAGCATTGTACTATGAGATTTATCAGGAGCATTACTTAGACGGACTACATTGGGTAGGTATGGTTCACATTGGCCATGTGTTTCCTTCCTGCACAGGTAGGCATGGCCTACCGACTGCCGCAATTTTGTAATATACTCAAGGGCCTTATAAAGAAATGTTTTATAAGAAAAGTGCATCAAAATTAAAACTTATGAAAGAAATAGTATAATGGGAATTTCAATAAAGTTTATGCATGAAACATGTTCATGAGCATGCTTGATCTTTACTTATTGAGCATTAGCTCATTTAGTTCTTGTGATGTAGGTGAGGATATTTTTGATGTATAGAGTTGATGGTTGGCTAGCATGCTTTCTTGTCGCTATGATCATATCGATGTAGACGAGCTTGACTTGTGGGCAATGTTTTATATGTATTTTATTATTCTAGTGTGTTGTAAATATTACTATTGATGGCAAGATAAACTGATATGGAGGTTTTCGTTGTATATTTTGTACAGACACTTTCAAAAAGTAACGCCATGTAGTTTCTTTTTTTTTAGAGCTCGAAAAGTTAAATTTGGCCCATCTTTTTGCAAAACTAAAAATATGGTTTATAAAAGAATAATGCATCCTAGTTTAACCTACATAGTCATATAGTTAAGCCAAAGGGGCGTAATAGTATTGGTATCAGAGCAGTGGTTTAGTCGTTTCTGAAGACTGCCTACATATGTATGATCCTGTGACAGAAAACTCAGTCAACTAGTAAGTCTAATTATTTTCATATGTGCACTTTATTTCTATTATATAAGTTTGATTCATACATTATTATTGGCTATTATGTTTGTTTGTAAGTAAAGGACCATTGTACAGGAAATTATGCCATAGGGTAAAGGTTAGACTAGCCACCCGAGGGGTGATCAAGAAAATGACAAAGATACTACTATACATCAATTGGCTAAATTAGTAGAGAAACAAGCTCAACAAATAGAGAGGCTTATAGGACGAGATCAAAGGAAAGACGAACAATTATCAGTACAAGTTATGGCTAGACAAGAAAATCATGAACCAACTTCTAAAAGGTTTAGGAAGAATAAACCTCCAGTTTTTAAAGGCGAAACCGATCCATTATTAGCTGAGGAGTGGATTCGGAGTTTGGAGGGTATATTTGATTATATAAGAATCCCTGATGAAGAGGAAGTTTATTGTGCTACTTATATGTTCCAAATTGATGCCAGGCATTGGTGGGATTCCATAAAGTCAATCACTGATGTTAACAGTTTAACTTGGGAGAGAGTCAAGGAAATATTTTACAGGAAGTACTTTAGTGAAGCTCATCGACTTGCAAAGGCGGTTGAGTTTACTAATTTGAGGCAAGGTGGCATGTCTATATGTGATTATATAAAGAAATTTGATGAGCTATCCCGCTTTGCTCCTCATATGGTGAGTACCAACGAGTTGAAAGTAAATCAGTTTCTACAGGGGCTCAAAGCAGAAATATATAGGGATATTAAAATGTCTACAGGAAAAGGGGTACCCTACACAGAAGATGCAGAAAAAGCCCTTGAAGCTGAAGAAGCTGAACTGAAGGTAGTAAAGGCACTAGAAATTAGAAGAAACATAAACATGGCAAGGAGAAATGCAAATTTCGGAAAAGGTACTCAACCAAGATTTAATGGAGGTAAAAGGAAGTTCCCACAGGGTCAAGGACAAAGGCAAGATCCTTCAAAACGCCCAGCAACAGGTCAACAAATGCAATCTGATTCGAACCAGAAAGTTATATGTCCCAAATGTGGAAGGTCTCATATAGATGAATGTCTTTTGGGTAGTAAAGTGTGTTATACATGTGGCAAGACAGGGCATTTTTCCAAGGATTGTCCCTCCACTTCTGGTGAATAAAAGAAAGTTCCAGCTAGTGTATTTACCATGACTGCAACAGATGCTGAGGCTGATCCATCGGTTGTAGCAGGTGAGATCTCTATCTTTGATATTTTTGCAAATACATTAATAGATTCAGGAGCTATACATTCATTTGCATCACCAGCATATGTGAGAAAATTGGGCAGATCACCTGAAACTTTGAATTTAAGATACTATGTAACTATTCCATCTGGGAAGTGCTATATTCTGGTCAAGTTTTGAGAGCGTGTCCAATACAGATAGATGGTAGAGAGTTGTGGGTAGACTTAATAGTGTTGGATATGCAGGATTTTGAGGTGATTTTAGGTATGGATTGGCTATCTAAGTATCATGCTAGCATTGATTGTAAGGGTAAAAGAGTAGTATTTCAGCCACTTGGTGAAGAGAAGTTTAATTTCCTTGGGTCTTTTAAGAAGAAAATGGTGCAAATTATTTCAATGATAAAAGCAAGGAAGTTACTTGAGAAAGGATGTACTAGTTATTTGGCAAATATAATGGATTCTAGAGAGGAACTTAAGATGAAGCCAGAGGAAGTAACAGTGGTTAATGAATTTCTAGATGTATTCCCAGAAGATCTACCAGGATTACCTCCTTACAGAGAGATAGAGTTCGCTATTGACTTGCTACCTAGCACTGCTCCTATTTCTAAAGCACCATATAGAATGGCTCTAGTAGAGTTGAAGGAATTAAAGGTACAATTACAGGAGCTTTTGGACAAGGGTTTTATACACCCAAGCTTTTCACCATGGGGTGCTCCAGTGTTGTTTGTAAAGAAGAAAGATGGAACCATGAGACTTTGTATTGATTATAGATTGCTAAATAAGGTTACAATCAAGAATAAGTATCCTCTCCCTAGGATTGATGATTTGTTTGATCGGTTACAAGGAACTTCAGTGTAACACCCCCTAGCTTAACCATAGGACTATGTCGGTCAAACTAGGAAGTATTACTCTTTCTTAAACATATCTTTATGATTATAAAAAGGTGGGCAAATTTGAACTTTCTAAAACCTTTAAA
>JXTB01000009.1:855658-867155 GCA_002914805.1 Parasponia andersonii
AATGTAGATCTCCAATTCACTGGGATGAGATGGGAGAAAGGAAATTTCTTGGTCCAGAATTGGTAAGAGAAACAGCTGAAGCAGTAGAAAAGATTGATAAATGGTTATTAGCTGTTCAGAATAGAAAAAAGCATTATGCTGATCCTAGAAGGAGAGAGGTCATATTTGATATTGGGGACAAAGTATTTTTGAAGGTTGCTCCCATGAAAGGAATCATGAGATTTGGGAAGAAAGGGAAGCTTAGTCCCAGATATATAGGCCCATTTGAGATACTTGACAAAGTTGGAGATGTTGCCTATAGACTTGCTTTGCCACCCTCACTATTGAATGTACACAATGTTTTTCACGTCTATATGTTAAGGAGATATATTCCAAACCCATCATATGTTTTGAGTTATGAGCCATTAGAGTTGAGCCAAGATGTAAGCTATGAAGAACAACAAATGGAGATTTTAGATAGAAAAGAAAAGAAGCATAGAAACAAGAAGATCCCTTTGGTCAAAGTACTATGGAGGAACCATGAAGTAGAAGAGGCCACATGGGAAAGAGAAGAAGAGATGAAAACTAAGTATCCTCACTTATTTGGGCATGCAAATTTCGAGGATGAAATTTAATAAGGAGGGAAGGATTGTAATGTTCAAGATTCTCACATACATAATAGGCCAATAATAAACATGTTCATATTAAATAAGAGACATATCATGAAACTAGTGTCAATTTTATGATAAATTGCTCATTTTAATTGTTAAATGCTTTTAATTTATATTATTATTCTAATGGTTGTCGAAGCGTTCCCATGTAGTGTAAAGGCTCAGTACCCTTAAAGAGAGAGCTTGGTGTGTAAAAAGAACAAAGAATACATTCATGAATAATAATACGATATACACATACATTAAAAACCATATTTGCTGATAACTTGGTCAAATAGTAATTATTCGGTAAAATGCATTCTTCATGCTTTTCGGAGCCAAATTCACTGTGCATTTAGCACGTCAAATAGCTTTAATTTAATATTTAGGACTCATTTCTAGCATTTTGAAAAATGTTCTTTCCACGTAAGCACGAGGTGGCAGTCACTGTACTGAACCGTGTTTAATTACACTAAGCTAGCTTAGATTCAACTTAATTGTGTAATCTCTTCTTTGTGCATTCTATCAACTGGGAAATTATACTATGTTTACATCATCAATTAGAGTCTAATTGTATTTCTTTTTATGTTTAATGATTGGTTACGGGGCTAGGTTCCACCAAATTAAAATAAGATTGGCCATATATGATCACAAGTCAAAGTATGACTAGACTTCACTTTCTAAGCTAGGTTTCACCATTTTGGTCTACACTTGAGTGTATAGGATTGACAAGCAACGTGGTGAGTATACTAAGGATGTTTAAGAGCTGGACAAATGGAAAGTAAGGTGCAAAATACCCCTTAGAATTTAAGTTGTGCCATTCTTGGCCTTTATGTATTGATTTTTGACCAAATCTGGTCATTTCTTTCCTCTTCCTCTCCAGCCACGACTTTAACCACTCCAGCTAGTTTCTATACTTCTCTCAACTCCCCTTAACCATATCTAATAGTTTCCAAATGGTATAACTCAATTTGGAGATCAAGGAAGCAAGATAGGTCCAAATTAGTCAAGGTAATTCTACTAGTTCTTCTTCATAGGTTTTGTTTTGTTATTTTAATTCTCCACTTGATACTACTTAAGTAATGTTTCCTCTAGGTCATCTTGAGTCCTAAGATAAATTTCAAAGCCTTAGAAATCAGTTTTGTGGAAGTAGAAGGCATGAGCTTCAACAAAAGTTCAAACTAGTCAAGGTAAGCTTTTTGTGGAATTTAGAATTGGTAATTTATTTCTATTGCTTTAGCTCCTGAATTAAAGCTTTTACTTGATGAATTAAGGTCTAAGGAAACCTTCTATATGGCTGGAAACACAGAATTTAAGTGGAGCATCAAATTTAGTCTTAAAGCCCCAAAGTTTGCTACTTGTGGATTCAAGTGTTTTCAAGTGTTTCCTTTGTTAGAATAAGTTCCCCATACTTTTATTCTGATTTTATAAAATTGAAATGTATATTTTGTTGATCCCATGATGTAAATATATTTGTTTTGTTGCTGTTTAAGGCAATAGAAAAGTGTAAAAGTGGTTTTAAACTTTGTTTATAACGAAAGGAATTCAAGTGTACCTTGGTTGCTCTAAACGATCCTATTTGGTTTATATATGTGGGAATTGGCTTGTTGATTGTGATTACAGGTCTTAAACCATGATTTTAATCATGTGGGGATGTCCTAGAAATAGGGGAGGTGCTGTCCAAATACTTTTAGAACCAAATGGTACCGTTTAGAAGCAAATGGACTAGTTTTTATAAAAGTAGATGACATTTTGGTTCATTTTGTGATTAGGGCTCCTTATTTTGTAAAAGCTGTGATTCGATTTTGTATTTGTTTTCTTTAAACATTTTACATTGTAGTGATAATTTTAGTAATAAAATTGACATCAAGTCTTCCACCCACCTTGCCACAGAGTATACTAACCCTTTCCACTATCTTTTCTACTGGACACAAGGTATGTGAAGATTTATTTTAACTGCATCATAAGAACAATAGTAGATACAAGATGTTTTCTTACATGGTTATGTGTATTATTTCAATTATATTTTATTTATATTATTTTTGTAAAGTTTACGGAAACATAAGTATGGCATGATCTTTTTAGCATGATTTTCAAAGAAGTGAAGTTTTCCACACATTGGATTTAAAGTAGTACCATTGTACTAATTTTATGAGATATGTTTTAAGTACAGTGTTTAGTCTGTCTGTGTTGGGTAAGTATAGTTTGCATAAGCATCCTTCCCGCATAGGTGGGCACGGCCTACCGACTGCTGGGACTGAGCATTGTACTATGAGATTTGTTAGGTGCATTACTTAGTCGGTCTGCATTGGGTAGGTATGGTTCACAATGGCCATCTGTTTCCTTCCCACACAGGTGGGCATAGCCTATCGACTGCCGTGACTTTGTAATGTACTCAAAGGCCTAATAAAGAAATATTTTCTAAGAATAGTGCATCAAAACAAAAAGTTATGAAAGAAAGAGTACAATGAGAATTTCAATAAAGTTTATGCGTGAAACATGTTCAAGAGCATGCATGATCTTTACTTTCTGAGCATTAGCTCATTTAGTTCCTGTGATGCAGGTTAGCACGCTTTCTTGTCGCTATGATCATACCGATGTAGACGAGCTTGACTTGTGGGTGGTGTTTTCTATGTATTTTGCTATTCTAGCGTATTGTAAATATTACTGCTGATGGCAAGATAAACTGATATGGAGGTTTTAGTTTTTTATTTTGTAAAGACTTTTTCAAAATGTAATGCCACGTAAATTCTTTTATTTTAGAGCTTGAAAAGTTTAAATTTGGCCCACCTATTTGCAAAACTAAAAATATGGTTTATAAAAGAATAATGCATCCTAGTTTAATCTACATAGTTGTATAGTTAAGCCAAGGGGGCATAACACATAGGTCTAAAGAGACCCCATCAGCTCCTCAATTTTCATAGTGTCAAGGTTTTTGCTCTTATCTATTGCCGTGAGTTTTGGCTGAAACCTGTTAGGCAATGATCGAAAATTTTTTCTAACCATCTTTGTATCTAAAAAATGTTTTCCAAGAGCAAAAGCTTCGTTAAAGATATCATAAAGCTTAGTGAAATATTCAGATAATGTTTCAGCTTCTCTCATTTGTAATTCGTCAAATTTAGAGGTTAACATGATTAATTTGGTTCTTTTCATATCACCAGAACCCTCAAAGTATATTTGCAAAATATCTCAGGCCTCTTTTGCAGATTCACAATTTGTGATCATCTTAATCCTAGTAACTTCTACTCCATTTAATATAGCATGCAAAGCCGTAGAATTGTAATTAGCAAGTTTAACATCATCAGATGACCATGTCAACTCAGGTTTAATAATATCCTTCCCTTCATCATCCTTAATAGTTTGAGGACTCCAACCACTAAGAACGGATCTACAAGATTTTTCATCAAGAGCCTTATTGAAAGATTTCATGCGTGCCTTCTAATAGGAGTAGTTCGTGCCATCAAGAAGTGGAGGGCGTGATATTGACCCACCTTCAGCAAGGAACAACATACCTAAAATTTCAGATCAAATATACTGCAAGATCTCACTAAATTCGTTAGTGTCCCACTCTGATACGAGCTGTTAGGTCCGTTTATTAGGTATTACTGAATAAAATTAATTATGTGAGGAGGTAATGTGGAACTTGTAAAAATAACACAAGATATTTTTACTTAGTTCAGTTATCTCCCGATAACCTACGTCCAAGGGTCCATGCCCAGATAATAAACACTATTAACAAAGTTTGAATGAATACAAACACTAATTTGACTTATACAATAAAAAAGAATTCCTCTTTTAGTTGTCGCAATATAGATGTATTCCTTCACTAATATGTCTAGCGAGCACCACTCGTCTTAGGTTGACTTTGTTCTTCTGAAATCCTTTCAAGTACTTGAAGTCGATCTTCTCCTGAAGATAATCAGCACCTCTCCTGAAGCACTACCACTTAAACGACTAGGACATCTCCTAAGTCTAAAATATGACTAAAAGAAAAACTTTTCTTTTGAAACCAAAAAATTCAATAAGTGGTCTCTCTACCTAAAGCTACTCTTGAGTGGCCTTTAAATAGAGAAGAGAGCAAGCCTTCAATTGTAAATCTGAAAAATAACAATTAAGAGCATTTAATATTAATTAGAAGACTTGCAAGATCAACCAAGTTTATTACTAAACTTAGAAAATGAATCTGGAAAGTAGTTGTTGATTCTGTCCATGTGTTGCAACATAGTTTGTCAACCCAGTCATGTTGTAACATAAAAAGAAACTTTTAGATTTCTTTCCTAGTATAAAAATATAAGTTACTCAATCCTATTTGATAGCTAACATGAATTATAGTAACTTTAATCAGTGAGAATCAGTAGAAATGAGTTAAGGAAACTTCCATAAAAGATATTACACATCAAATATTCAATTAAAGGAATTTCCTTAATGAAATATAAACATATACTCAAAACCAATTTAGGAAGAAGTCACTTACCCATTCATACTCAATTGAATCTGTCTATGCATTAATATGATCAGATTCTTATGTTTGACAACTATACAAATCGTGACCTAAATCATATAAAAGGAAAATATGAAAAATACTAAAGCATATAAAAGGAAAATATGGAAAATACTAAAAAACTTATTCAGGTTAAATATTTAGTCGCATGCTGTAACATGACCATGAAATCAATCATGTTGCAACATAAAGGTTGCCAACAGATTATTCGCTCTTTCACCCATGATTCCAAGGTATAATTAGAAATTGATATTCATTCTCCATGAATAACACCGGGTTGCTCAACTTATAGTACAATCCTCACATGGACTACCTTATATAGCAACTGCACTAGGATCCATGAACATATACCTAGCTTGATAGCCAGATTGGGTCACTAAATTGTATAAATGCCTACAAGTACAAAATGCAATTTGAATTAAGTGTTTTATTATATAATTACTAACTATAGATACATGTATATATATAAAGTTCTATATATATAAACAAAAAATAAACTTCTTACCTCATGTATAATGTAATCGGCACGACCCCAATCTTTTGTATCGTATAAAACTCAATTATTTCTTCTTTGAATGCGGGCAAACAAAAAGCTTCTCCAAACACTTCTTCATCAAAGGGAACATAAACAAGAACACCTTCATCCACTCCTTGAATGGTATTGAATAGTAATCTAAAAGAAGCTGGAGCACCATCAATATATCTAAACTGTGTTTGTGCAACAGATTCTGCTTTCTTTCTTTGTGAATGTACTCTTTCTTGTGTTTGAGATGGCTGTGGTTCTGAAGAAATAATCTTCCCCATTTGATGCCTATATATATCATTAAACTCCCAAAATCAAAATAAATGAAGAAATATTAGTAAAGAAGTTAATAATTCACATTAGAATTCAATAAAGGATGAATTTATTTGGAAAATGGATCTGCATACCAAATTATCTTCAAAGATGACAAGCATCTTAGGCCATGCAAGATGCGATCCAAGTGCATAATCTACCAATCTTGCATCATCACCTGGATTTGGAATATGAATTAGGGCTGTATCATCAAGAATAACCTCTATTGATACACGAAAATTATGCTCCCCTAATTCTCTATCGTGAATAATAGTTGATGAGGTTGACTCTTGTACATGTCCTAAAGTAACTATGTTATCATGAGACCCCACTACAAGCTTGCATGGTCGGTTCTACAATATAAAAAATCAAACACAATTTATAAATACAAATAGTTAATAAACAAATAAGAAAGAAACTCATATAAACATACTTTTTTGAGTCATGAAGATGTTTCTATAGCCACCATTGGATTTACATGTATCTCTTGTGGTTGCACTTCTTCCCTTTGAACTTCTGGTCATGAAGGAGTTGTATTAGAACCACCAACATTACTTTGTTGTCCTGCTTGAATCTTAGCAATTTCTACTTTGAACCATTCTTCTTTTTCTTTAAGCATATGTTGCATCGTACGTGTTTGTTCATCTTGCCATTGTTTCAAATCAAATGATTGTTGCTTCTTTGTTGGAGCAGATTGATAAAAATATTGTCTGTGGCTAACATGAAATCCTATTCCCCGTACACATCAAGAATATTCAGGAGTGCCTAAACCTGTTGTTAAGATATCATTAGAACTGTCTATCTCGAGATTTCCCTCTTAGAACTGTTGAGTATAATCTTCCTATAAAAAATGCATAGAATTGAATATTAGACTATGCTATACTTTTAACAAAATTACAAATTAATATAATCAATATGTTGTAATAAGCAACTTACAATTCTATCAACTATCACTTTGATTTCCTCAGTATGACCTCTTTTTTTAGGAATATGTCCTCTACTCTATAGCTCAGATCTATCAATACCACATCAGCCCTCGTCTTTTTCAATCTTAGCTTCTAATCCAGCATAACCCAAGCGAGACATATGATGTGGATATTTATTTTGCATTGCTCTTCCCTATTGTACTTTCCTAGCTTCCTCCCATTCTGCACTTACTCTTTTCTTAACACACTTATTCCAAACTTTATGTTCAATCCATGGTGCATATGATGCTGGAGGGTGCTCTAATACTTCTTGACAAGTATGTCTATACTCATAAATCAGTTCAGTTGTAATCCTAGACTTAAAATCTCTCCACATTTTTCCACAACTTTTCAAAGTTTCTTTTTTTGCTTTGTAGTCCAATACAAATGTTTCCTACAATGTAAAAGAAATAATGTTAATACCAAATTTATATTCTAATAAATATGAAATAGAAAGATTCATGTTCATACCAATATTATATGCCAAACCTCATCTTTTAGGTCTTTTGGTACAAGCGTCCAGCTATCAATGTTGATTGGGATCTTGCGACAAACCATAAGGCCACAAAAGCTCGCCAAATGTTTACCTTCATCCCTAGTTTGTTATCCCCATTCATTCTACGCGACGACTTCTTTTTTGTTATCACTTCTTTTTATAATCAACTCCTTCATTCGAGTCATTCCTCTTGGTATCTTTTGGTGTTTTCTTTCATCTTGACTACTTTGTGATCGTGTAAATTGATAAACATCATCTGCACCTTCATTTTCCATGTCAATAATTACCTGTTAAATAATAAAACCACAAATGTAGATCAAAAACTAAGATAGAAAATAATAAGCATATAAACATAAGAGATAATATATTTTAAAAAATAAAACATCAATTCATAAAGATATAAAAATGAAACAAAAAGATTTAACATATTTGATTTGTACCTCATTGGTTTCTTTCCATAATTATCAATCCAAATACCTTTACCATCATCTCGTAAACACCTCCATCGAAACTCTATTTGAGAATATTTTATGAGCAACAAGTATTTCGTTCTCATCTTTAACTCCTAAATTTTGATAATCTTTTGGTTTTGTTGCAAGAACAATTGACCATCGAGCATCAAGTGGATCATTGACATAAAATACTTATTTTGCTTGTGTTGCCAATATAAATGGATCATTCTTGTGACCTATCCGGTTTAGATCAACTAAAGTGAAGCCTAACTCATCTTCTCTAACCCCATGGTTACTCTCCACCCATTGACACATAAATACCGACAACTGAAATGTGATAAAATCAAGTTCCCAAATTTCCTCGATAAAGTATACCATATCACCCTTTATTGGGTTTTTATCCTTAGAACTTGAAAATTGTATGGTTTTTGCAACAATACTTACCCCACTATTTTGGGTTGTTCTTATGTTATCGTAGTCTCTTGTGCTAAATTGAACACTGTTAACTTGATAAGCATTATACTTAATTATATCCAATGATGGTCCACGTGATATCCATTTCAATGTATCAGATAGAATGTGTGTTGCCTTGTTCATTTCAACTACAATCTATTTAAAATGCAAAATTAACAATTAGAAAACCCAACATATTAGTACTCATGCTTTAAAATAGGAAAAAAATTAAATAAAACTATTAATTGTAACAAATAATTGGAATTACCCGTTCGCGAAACCGACTAATAAAAGTTCGATGATGTTCATCATGGATCCACTTCTCTCTTTTTTATTTCATTGAGAATTGTGTTTTGATCCAATTTATATGCTCCCTTCAACAAATAATCCCCAAAGTAAACCATTATTATTAAAGAATTCAACATTCAATCAATGAAAATATAATTCACAATAAAACTTACTCCATGTAAGGTTAGACTTTAGCTATATTTTGTAACACAGTATGATATGTTTGGTCTAGTTGTTCTCGTTTAACTATACACACGACACCACACTTACACCTTTATTAATATTTGAAGATGCAGGTACTCCGATAGCTTCTACATTTTCCAAATACTCAGAACAAAGCTCAACAGCTTTTTCTACGATATAATACTCTACAATGCATCCTTCTGGCCGGCTTCTATTTCTAACATATCCTTTCAGAATTTTCATGTATCTCTCAAATAGATATATCCATCTCAAATAAACATGACACATAACTTCACTTCTCTAACCAAATGTATAGTAAGATGTATCATTATAACAAAAAAGCTAGGAGGAAAAAACTGCTCGAAATGCACAATGTTACAACAAGTTAACATTATAGTTCGTCTAACTTGGATACATCGATCACCTTAGAACAAATTCCATTAAAAAATAAGCATTATCTGGTGATTGCATATCGAACATTTTTAGGTAATACGGACCTAATCGCTATAGGTAGCAGATGTTGCATTATTGTATGACAATCATGAGATTTAAGTCCAACTAGTTTCAAACTGTTCATATCCACTAATGTTCTAATATTAGAAAAATAGCCTTCAGGAACCTTCACATTAAATAAAGATTGACACAATTGATATTTTTCTTCCTTTTTCAATGTGAAGCATGTAGGGGGTAATTATGTTCGCTTCTCCCCCACTTTAGGAGCAACCTCTTTTCGAACACCCATGTCGACAAGATCTATATAGGCACCAATACTATCCTTATTCTTCCCTGGAATATTTAATAAAGTTCCAATTATACTATCACATATGTTCTTCTTAATATGCATGACATCTAAGTTATGTCTCAGAAGTAAATGTTGCCAATACTCCAACTCAAAGAATATAGATTTCTTTTTCCAACAACTCTTTGGCATTTTTACAACCTTCTCATTACTGCGCCTTTTTCTTTTCTTACTGATATCACTTATTTTAACCTTTTCAAGCCTATATTCGAGCTTAGAGACTGTTTCTAGTATCTCTGTCCCAGTTAAAAATTGTGTTGCCAATTCAAATTCTTGAGAACCATTAAATGCTTTTTTCCAATTTCTGTAAACATGTTTGCGATGTAAAAATCTTCTATGGCCCATATAACTCAATTTTCTAGCATGTGTTAAAAACTGACAACTTGTTTTCTCATCACAAAGAGGACATGCTTTATATTCTTTAGTGGAAAACCCAGACAAATTCCCATATGCAGGGAAGTCATTGATTGTTCATAGTAACACAGCATTGAGAGTAAAATCTTCATCCTTATATGCATCATAGGCTTTCACACCATCATTCTACAAACTATTCAACTCATCAAACAACGGGGCTAAATATATATCAATGTCATTACCAGTTTGTCTAGGTCCTGATATTAACATTGTAAGAAGTGTAAACTTTCTTTTCATACACAACCATGGAGGAAGATTATAGATTACAAGCATTACAGGCCAACAACTGTATTTGCTACTTAGAGTTGTCTGAGGATTAATACCATCTGCAGATAGACCAAGATAAAGATTCCTTGGATTACTTCAAAAAGAAGGCCATTTGTAATCTATTGTTTTCCAAGTCGGAGAATCGGGTAGATGTCTAAGTTTACCATTTTCTATCCTCTCATTCGCATGCCATATTAGATCTTTAGCATGCTCACGATTTTTGAATAGACGGGTAAAATGAGGAATCGGAGGAATATACCATAAAATCTTAGTAGGGGTTCCAACTCTTACCTCTTTAGAATTCTTATTCTATTGCCACCTAGGCTCACCACATACTGGACAACAAAGTACATCTATAAATTTCTTTCAATATAAAATACAATCATTTTGGCAAGCGTGAATTTTCTCATATTGCATATCTAATGTAACACCTCCTAGTTTAACCATATTGTCATATACAGTCAAACTATGAAGTATTATTCTTTCTTAAACATTACCTTCTGTTTTGATAAAAAGGTGGGCATTTTTTTTTTTTTGAACTTTCTAGAACTTTAGGACAAAAGAAACAGTATGGCATTTCTTGTTAAAAGTGTCTTTACAAAATGTACAATCAAAAGAGGTTTTCACCAGTAAATTTTGCCATCAGCTGTAATATTTACATTACACCAAAATATCTCAGAACAAAAAATGTCGCCCATAGGTCAAGCTCGTCTACATCTGTATGATTGTGGCGACAAAAGGCAAGCCAGGCAACCAGCTAGTCAACACCAAAATGTGCCTCCTCATCTACATCACAAGACTGAAATGAGCTAAAGCTCAGTAAGTAAAAACTATGCATGTTTATGTATGCTTAAAAATCTCGTAAAGTTCCCATTGTACCCTTTTCTTTCTTAAACATTTTAGTTCATATATTTTCCTTAAAACTTATTCATAATTAGGCCCCTTAGAGCATTGCTAGTCCCGTAAGTCGATAGGTTGTGATAACATTGGGCGGAAACTCTAGCCAAGAGTAAAAATAAGGTGCGACCGTCGTGTGAAGTTTTTAAAAACTCCTTCCCTCATCAAAGGGGCATCCCACACCGCGCTAATATTGTCCCGCTTCAACGAGACACATCATAATATCCGCAAATCCCGCTTCAACAGGAGAGTCTGCATCAACAGACTTACCTATCCAGCTCCGACAGACTAACAATTGCCATTAAAACTTATCTTATA
>JXTB01000009.1:868723-882752 GCA_002914805.1 Parasponia andersonii
ATCCATTGTTTGCAACTTTGATCTATTCCATTGAAATATAAGTGTTCTTTTATCTTTTTAACACCTATCTTTTGCAAATTTCCACATTTAATACATAGACATGGAATTAAATTAGAATCTTTGACATTTTTAATAGCAAAACCCAAAAAGCTATCAACTCCCTTTCTATTTTCAGTCGATAGTCTATCAGCCAATATCTATTCCTTATCCATTCTAAGCGTAATTGAAAAACAAAAAAATAATAAAATAAACAACTGATACAAAAAACTAACTAAATTGAGTACCATAAAAAATTGTACATAATCTCCCTTATTTCTAGCATTAGCCAATTGAGTAACTTAACCACCAATTATACATTAACACTCATTTCAAATTATTCTTATGTTTCTAAGTACTACAAAATTCAGAACTTAATTTATTCTTAAATAGTCTCATTTGTTACAAACAATTTGTCAATCAACCAAATATAACATATGACAAAATAATATCAACACAAATAATAAACTCAGGCAATCCCACGCAATTATAACATTATTATATCACCACAACATACAATTTCCTATATGATATCATATCTTATCTAGTTTAACTTTTCAAAAATAACAAGATAAAACCAATGTGAAAGTGACATAAGTCAATAAAAGAAAAAAATTTGAGAAAACATACCTCAGTTTGCTCAGTTTGCTAATTCACAAGTAATCTAAATACTCCAACTTCTACTAAAACCTATACACAAATTAAAATGATAAATAAAATTAAACATATATAATCCACAATACTTTAAATTTGAAAATTCACATATTTGAAATAAGTATATATGCAAAATAAGAATTTTGACAACTAAAAAATGATATAGAATTCTACAACAGCAATCAATATCCAACAAATAAAAAATTTTGGAATCAAAGATCTCAAGTTAATCTTTTAACGTATCAAACATAAAATTTGTAGAAATTGAGAGAGCCTACCTCAATTTTAAACTTTTGCAACTAATGATCAACTTTATAAGACTTCACCTAATTAAAAACATTGAATATGTAAATTTCTAAAAAACTACACAATAGTCAATTAAAATTGCATAACTTTGGATTAATTGACACGAAGGATGGAAATTAAAAAGTATAACCTAATATATCATTTCTAGTAAATAAACATAAAATTGGTATAAATTCATATAACACCTTCAATTTGAAGCTTTTTATAACTAAATAAACTCACATTTCACCTAAAATAAATAAAAAATATAGTAACAAAATAATAACAAATTCAGATTAATTTGTACTTAAATAGCAAAACATAGCCAAAAATAAGATTTCTAGTAAATAATTAGTCTAACTAATACTTACAAGAGTAAAGATTATCAATGCATGCTAAAGATATTCACATTTGATAAATTATGGTTCCAAATATAAACTCTTTCAAATATAACCTAAAACATGAAATTTCAACAAAATAATCAATGAAAATCATGGTTAAGACAATGGGTAATCTAATTTTAGTGACAAAAACGAGTTGAAAAGCTTAAATATACATTGTTTGCCAGAAAAAATGGTGAAAATAGTGGAAAGGGAAGACTTGGCCACGGCTAGAAGTGAAGAGGAAATGGGGAGAGAGTTGTCTGCTAGGCTCGTTTTGGGGTCCTAAGAGGCACCGTGGTATACCATCTTTAAGGGTGCCGTGAAAGTTAAATACAACGGCACCCAATTGGCGCTATTAAATATGGTATCATGGCGCCTTAAGTGCACCGTAAAAGTTAAATACAACGGCGCCCAAAGGGCACCATTAAAGATGGGATACCATGGTGCTAAGAGGCACCGTGGTATTGCCTCCGTTTATTACGGTGCTTATTAAGTACTATGATAGTTAATCAGTTATCAAGGCGCGTCCGTACACGCGCCGTGATAATAGATATTTTTAGTAGTATTTCTATGCTCGTACCAATCCCTCGTCTTTTTCTTCTCTTTCATTATTCTCGTCTTTTTTCTATTTAATCATTTTAGAAATACAAAAATTTGATACCTATTGATTCACAAAATTCTGTTGGCGTCTACATAAACCCATTGTTTGGAGAAAAAGGAAAAAGAACAAATCAAATATCATACACCAATTGTTTTGCGTCAGCCAAAATACCTCGCAGCGGCCAGTTTTATAAACAAATATAATTAAAGAAGTAAATTTCATATCATTAGAAAAAACTTTTATTCCGTAGATCTGGATAATGGCCAAAAGTTCTTGCAACAAGTATGTTAATGATAGTTTATAATCGAAGACAAAGAGTGACAAAAAGAAGTACAGGCTCATTATTTTGCAAACACATTCTTCTAAATTACTCATCTTATTATTGATAGTACAAATAATACTTGTATGATAATACCAAATGATTTTAGGGTTTAGGATATATTGCCTTTACTAAGAGAGGGTTGGAATTATTTTTTTTTTGAGTATTTAGAGACACATGGAAATAATTATTTTTTTTCGTTGTACTAAAAAGTAGTTTGATTCAAGGATTTTATCTAAAACAAGATATAGTAAAATGAGGTTGGGGAAAGTAAATAGAGAGATAGCAATAGATGCGCCCTTAACCAATATTGCAGTTAAATTACCCTTATAATCTTATTTTTCTTCTTTTTTCTTCTACTTATTTTTAATTTAAAATTAGAATAGCAACATTATTTCCTGTCTAATGAGAACCAAAATACCTATTGCTGACTAAACATTTAGATGTCAAAAGGTACAAACTCGGTCTGTAAGCTCAAAGCTAGTTTCTTTATCCTTTGTAAACAAAATTCCAAGTTTGCTTTGTAAAATAGTTTTTTATAATGTTACCTGAGTGTGATGTCGTTTGAACCTCTTCCCCTTTTAATCGTGAAAGATCCAAGAACCTTTCCACCACTATGTTGTAAATAGTTACTTTTATAGATATCCGAGTGCTAGTCTTAAAATATAGATTTCATTATTTGATTCATCAATTTTGTTGGGGTTATTTTCCTGAATAGTGAGAAAAATAATACATTGCTTGTAACACCACTGCGTCCCACCCAAAATTACTTGCTTTAAGGTACTTTTGGGCTTATGGACCACCACTTAAATACCCATAATTTTCCTAGAGTATACCAGATATGGGACTTGGGGCATTACAATCTTCCCTCATTAAGGGCCTAGCGTCCTTGCTAGGGAGTCCACATTTAATATCCCATTTATAACCCATATGGGCAGGGTCCATATTCATCACGATTCCAGTCCGTTGTTGCCATCCAAGGCCCACACATGTCACATCCCCTAATTTAGGTATGCATCTAAGCTAGAAAATGTTTAATTTTTGTATTCATCTTCTAAAATAAATTGGAAAAAAGATCCGGTAATAATTTTTTTTAAAATAAAAAGAAATATTTAAACTAAAAAAAACAACCTCTTATTAAAACATCGGAAAAAAAAACTTAATACTCAAAATAACCTATGAAATAAAAACACTTAATTCTAATCCAAAATCCAAATATAAGGAAAAAAAACTTAAAGTCGATTAAAAACGTCCTAATGCCAGTTAGGGATTCCACCGCTGCCGCCAGCCAATCTCCAAAAATCTATTGCTCATCTGAAAATTTTAAAAGAATAGGATGAGCTTGCACCCAGTAAGTAAATCTCATGCATGCAATGAATGTCATGTTTTATTAATAATGCATTTTAAGAATCATAACTATGAAACCCTTCTTTGAAAAATATCTTAATCATAAACGTTACTATTTCATAAAACTTTCGTATTCGAGCTTAACATAGTGTAATGCCAAGTCTATCAAAAGTGATGAGCCATAAACATAGTGTCATGATAAGCATATGACCTTTTAACTATTCAGATCCCATATAGCTATCATGCTACAATGGCTAACATCGTAGTTTAAACATTTGTTCTTAACATGGTGACTGTAGGTCTTTCAGTCAAGTGCACATACTCCTTTCAAGAACTTGACACACACTTAAATACAAACATTCTTCTTTGAACAAAATCTGGTTGCATAGTGCTTTAGAAAAATCATTCCTTGAAAATCATAATCTCTTGTAAAATTTATGCAATACTTGTGCATACTTATGTCATAATTAATATGCAAACTAATATAGCATAGCATATAACAACATATCATAAGGATCATAATAACATCACATAATTGCATGTAAATTTACATATAAACACATAGGGTGAGATTTACTTACATCAAGTCCTTAGAAAAACTTTGTAGTCAAATACCACACAACCAACCTTATTGAAACCACGTGTCTCTTCTTTATCCTTTATTTTTTATTATTTATGCCAAAAAAAACTTTCATTATAAAAAAACTATTAGCACATGCTATCATTGCTCTTAAGAAACATATTTTATATGTTTGAAAAATATTCATAACATAAATTAACATAATAATTTTCATAACAAAACCAAATCTGTAAACATTCAGCAACCTAGGCATACTTAAATAATTTTAGATTCAAAAATAAAATTCAGTTTATCCTCACAAGTTGCATAACTCATTAAGACATATAAACAAAGATCCAAAAAAATTATTTGAATTTATCAAAACGATTTAGTACATTTTTCATTATTTTGAATCCAAATATTGTAACCCAGTAAAACTTTTAAACTGAAAAACCAGTGTACAATGATAGTATTTTATAGATTCTTCCTTAAGTTAAAATATTCTAAAACTTTATGGAAGTATTTTTAAACAATATAAAGCATGTATAAAAATTATAGACTACAAAATATACCATTAGATAGCACTTTAAATTCATGAAATTCTACATCAAGATTCATATCAGATTCAAAATCAGTAAAACAATAAAGATTTTGAAAATCATACTTAATTGTCGAAATTTCTAAAACTTGTGAAAATATTTGGACAACCTAATCAAACAATAATAAACGTCCAGTAAAATGTCAAGTCGAAAAGATATAAATAGCATGGGTTTTGAACGTTAATAAACGGGAATATTAAGTCTGCCAGATTCCCTGATGTTAAGAACAATTTAAATAAAAAATTTTATAATGAATACAAATAAACCCCTATGATCATAAAAATTTCTAAAATATAATTTAACATATAAATAAACAAGTTGTTAAAATTTCAGATTATAAACAAAATTCTAACCCTAGATATCATAGGTTGAATTTTGATTTAACAGTAGCAAAAATAATAAACTCAAAGAAAATAGTATTTTTAAATATTTACCTTCTTCTTGAAAATTGAAGAAAACTAAGCAAAAAGTCTTGAAATCACAAATACTCTAAGGAACTACGAGAGAAAGATAGGCAAAAAAATTTAGGAGGAGGCTTAATTGTATTCTTATGAGAAAGAGATATATATATATAGGTTTTCGGCTAAGGTTTTTTTTTTTAAAAAAAATCAAACAACATTTTTTTTTTTAATTAGATCACTTCCTTCTTCTTTTTTTCTAATCATATCACTTCCTTCTTTTTTTTTTTAACTAACGTATTAACCTATTACTAGGTTTCATCAAGTTGTGAGAAAATTCCCTTTTCTCCTTTTTTGACTAAATTAGAATTTTATTTATTTATTTTGTAATAATAAGTAAATACTAACCAAAATCTATAAAAAGTAACATAATAAAATAAAATCTATATATTAGTACATACATAAAAAAACAAAATTGTAGAATCAAAACTTCATGCACGACACACTTATTTTATCATTATAATAATAATAACGACACTACTAATAATAATAATGATAATATACATACTTAATTACATTATTATAACAATCACATAAAAATGCAAATGCATGAAAATTTATTTCTCATTAGGCATGTAGTCCAACTTGGCTTTCATGTGCGTATTCCACTGCAATCGTATTCACAAAAATTTTGTTAGTGCATAACTGTTTCACTTATCATAACCATAGATTTAAAACACATGAAAAACAAAACTTATATTATAGGATAGATTTGATATTACAATTTCCTACCCCCTTAAAATAATTTCGTCCTTGAAATTATAACTTACCAAATAAGTTCGGATATTTAGCTCTAATCTCATCTTCACGTTCCCAAGTTGCCTCTTCCACTGCATGATAGCCCCAAAGAACCTTGACCAATTTAATTTTCTTTTTACGAAACTCCTTTTCCTCTCTTTCCAAAATTTGAGTAGGAACTTCTTCATATGTCAGGTCTTTTCGCAATTGGAGAGGTTGATAACTTAAAACATGTGATAGATCAACCAAATATTTTCCCAACATCAAGACATTAAATACATCATGTACCTTAGAAAGTCTCAGCGGTAAGGCCAATCTATAGGCCATGTCCCCAACTCGTTCTAAAATCTCAAATAGTCCAATGAAACGTGGACTTAGCTTTCCCTTTATACCAAACCTCATAACTCCCTTCATTGGTGCAAATTTAAGAAATACCATGTCTTTAACTGAAAATTCTAAGTCCTTTCGTCTCTTATCTGCATAACTCTTTTGATGACTTTGGGCTGTTTTCATCTTTTTCCCGATTCTTTCCACAACATCAGCTATTTGCTATACGATTTCTGGACCTAGAAGTTTTCTCTCACCAACTTCATCCCAATGAATCGGGGAACGACACTTTCTACCATAAAGTGCCTCATAAGGTGCCATATCAATTGTCGCCTATTAGCTGTTATTATAAGAAAACTCTATCAATGGTAGATACTTATCCCACGTAACACTAAAATCCCAAATATAGGCTCTCAACATATCTTCAAGTGTTTGGAAAGTCCTTTTAGATTGGCCATCAGTCTGCGGATGGAAAGCAGTGCTAAACCTTAATTGTGTACCCATAGCTTTATGTAGACTTTTCCAAAATTTGAATGTAAACTTTGGATATCGATCGGACACAATTGATACAAGAGTTCCATGCAATCTCACAATTTCATTTATATAAAGGTTAGCATACTTGTCCATAGAATAAGTATTACACGTCGGAAGAAAGTGTGTAGACTTTGTAAGTCTATCCACAATCACCCATATCGAATTTGCACCTTTCCTTGTTCTTGGTAATTCTAAGGACAAAATCCATAGCAATATGCTCCCATTCCCACTCAGGCATGATTAGTGGTTGCAATCAACCTAAGGGTCACTGATGCTCTACTCTCTTGTTGACAAATGAGACAATGCTCAATGAACTGTGCAATAGCTCTAGGCATATTGACCCACTAGAAGTTCTTCCTTAAATGATGATACATTTTCGTACTTCCTGGACGTATTGATTAAGGGATCTCATGTGCCTCTCGCATGATTTCCTTCTTGAGTTCAGGAACATCAGGAACACATAAATGATCGATAAACCTCGATGCCTTATCTAAGGAGACTACAAAGTCTTTATATTTTCCAGCTTCTGCACCTTCATGAAACGTAGTCAATACAGGATCATTACTTTGTGCAGCCTTAATTCGATCTAAAAGTGTTGATTTTACAATCAAAATAGCCATGTAAGCATAATTTCCTTGGTCTACTACTTCTATTCTCAAACGTTGCATATCCAAAATTAGCGGTAGAATTTCACGTATAGAAGCAACAGAGCTAGAAGATTTTCGACTTAATGCATCCGCAATCACATTTGCCTTTCCTGGATGATAGTTGATGACATAATCATAATCTTTCACTAAGTCAAGTCATCGCCGTTGTCTCATATTAAGTTCTTTCTATGTGAAAAAATATTTCAAACTTTTATGGTCTGTATAGATTGCACACTTAACCCCATATAGATAGTGTCATCAAATTTTTAAAGCAAACACCACTGCAGCAAGCTCGAGGTCCTGTGTTGGGTAATTCTTCTCATATTCTTTCAGTTGTTGTGAGGCATAAGCTATTACTCATCTGTGTTACATGAGAACACATCCCAAACCATTTTTGGATGCATCACTATAGATGACAAACCCTTCAACTCCTTCAAGAGTAGACAAAACGAGAGCAGTAGTCAATCGTTGCTTCAGCTCCTTAAAACTTTTCTCACAATTATATGACCATAGGAATTTCACATTGTTTCAGATCAGCTGGATTAGTGGAGATGCAATCTTTGAAAAACCATCCACAAACCTTCTGTAATACCCTGCAAGACCAAGGAAACTTCTAACTTCTTTTACACTGGTCGGTATTGACCATTATTGAACCGCTTCCACCTTACTAGGTTTAACAGATACACCATCTTTAGAAAAAATATGTCCTAGAAAAGAAATTTGCTTTATCTATAATTTGCACTTCGTAAATTTGGTATAAAGCTTATTCTCTGGAAGAATCTGTAAGATAGTATGTAAATGTTGTTCATGTTCTTCTTCAGACTGAGAGTATATCAAAATGTTATCTATAAAGACGATAACAAATTGATCTAAATAATCTTTAAATACTTGATTCATCAACTCCATAAAAGCTGCAAGGGCATTCGTTATGCCAAAAGGCATGACCAAAATTTCGTAATGCCCATCTCTCGTTCTGAAAGCAGTCTTTGATACATCATCTTGCTTGACTTTCAATTGATGATATCCTCATCTTAAATCAATTTTTGAGAAGAGTCCAGCTCCTTGTAGTTGATCAAAAAAGTCTTCAATCCGAGGCAACGGATACTTATTCTTTATTTTTACTTTATTTAATTCTGTGTAATCGATATACAGTCTCATTGAACCATCTTTCATCTTAACAAAAAGCACTGGAGCTCCCCATGGTGAATGACTAGGTCTAATAAACTTCTTATCTAAAAGATCTTGAAGTTGTTCTTTAAACTCTTTTTATTCAGCTGGAGCCATGCGATAAGGTGCCTTAGAAATGGGCACCGTACTGGGGACCAAATCTATCACAAACTTGATCTCACGATCCAGGGGTAGACCAGGATCTTCGGGAAAAACATCTATGAAATCCAGAACTACTGGTACTTGGTTTACTGTGATCTCTTTCTTTGGCACCTCAAATACTGAGCCAAGGTAACCAACATAACCTTTGTTTAGCATATGCTGAACCTTCATTGTAGTAATAATAGGTACTCGGGGTACACTCCTCACTCCAAGGAAAGAAAAACTTGGTCCAGTCGGCGGTTGAAAGGTCACTTCCTTTTTACTACAATCAATGGTTGCGTGATTTGCACTAAACCAATCCATGTCCAGTATGATGTCGAAATCATGAATGTCTAGAACAACAAGGTCTACAAATATTTTGCATCTATCAACTAGGATTTTGCACCCTTTGAGCTTACAATAAGATTCTAGAATGGCTCCTAAAGGTGTGGAAACACTAAACCGTTTATGTAAAGGTTCTGGTGTAGCTCATAACTTTTTAGCAAAGGATAAGTTGACAAAAGAATGAGTAGCTCCCGAATCAAATAAAACAGAAGTAGGAACACCAGATACAATCATAATACCTATAACACATAATATACGAAATCAATACCATGATTATTACTAAAAGATCTAGTTATTAGAGTTTACCTGAAATAACATCATTTGAAGCATCAGCCTCTTTATATGTCATAGCATAAATATGCCCTTGAGCTTTCTTTTGCCCACTATTGCCACCAATGGTTTGGTTCTCCTTGCAGTCTTTGATAAAGTGCCCTAACTTCCCACATTTAAAGCACAAATTAGAACCCATACGACATTCACCTGAGTGAGCCTTTCCGCACTTTTCACAAGTTGTTGCCATTTTTTATTGTTGTTACCACCTTTGTCACCTCCGCTATAATTCTATTTTCTCTTTTGGTTGTTTCTATTCCAGGGCTTTCCTTTCTGATTTATGTCTGATTTTTTACTATCTAGTTGAGGAACTTCTCATCATCTTCAGCTAAAATCTGAGCTCAATCCAAAACCTCAGCATAGGTGGTTAACTTCAGAACTTTGATCAAGGGCCTTAAGTCAGGTTTCAATCCTATTTCAAACTTCCTCGCCTTACGCTCCTCACTGTCTACTAGATATGGTGCAAAACGGGATAGTTGTTCGAATTGACATTCATATTGTGAAACAGTCATGGACCCTTGCACTAAGTTGATGAACTCAATCTCTTTAGCTTGTCTCATAGAGTATGGAAAGTACTTCTCAAAGAAGATTTCTTTGAAACGATTCCATGTGATAGGGTTGGCTTGAGTATTATGGATACGATCAGTCGTCTCCCACTAGTGTGCTGCCTCGCCTTTCACCATAAAAATAGCACACTCAACACGTTGTTGATCGGTGCACGTAAGTAAATGAAAGACGTGTTCCAATTCTTTGATCCAGCCCTCTGCGATAAGTGGGTCTGTGCCTCTTTGGAAACTTGAAGGTTTCATCCTCCTAAATTGCTCATAAACAGGGAGTGTTACTCCACCAGGATGAGGAGCCTGAGCAACTTGTGTATATGGTTGTTGTTGTTGGTGCTGTAAAACTTGATTACTAGAATTTGTTATGAGCTACACCAGGTTGTCCACATTTATAGGCATATTTTGAGTCTGATTCCTAGCTTGACATTGGGGTTGATTACCCGCTTCTTCTGTAGAGGCATTCCATGGAAATGGGAAGAGATTTCTATGGATCTTGTTGTTTGACTTCCTAAGAAAACTAAGGGACATGATGCTATTTGGGTGATTGTGGATAGATATACCAAATCAGCTCATTTCCTTCCTATTAGAATAACCTATAACTTGGACCAGTTTGTTCGGTTATATATTTAGGAGATTGTGAGACTACATGGTGTTCCAAAAGTTATCATTTCTGACCGAGATTCTAGATTTACTTCGAAATTTTGGAGGAGTGTTCAAGAGGCAATGGGTGCAAAATTAGCATTTAGTACAACTTTTCATCCACAAACTGATGGGCAATCAGAGAGGACTATACAGACCCTTGAAGACATGCTCAGAGCTTATGTGTTCGATTTCCATGGATCTTGGAGCAAATACCTGCCACTTATAGAATTTGCTTACAATAACAGTTACCAAGCTTCTATTGCAATGCCCCCATATAAAGCATTGTACGAAAAAAGTTCAGATCTCCTATTCATTAGGATGAGATGGGGGAGAGAAAATTTCTAGGTCCAGAATTAATACGAGAGACAAATGAGGTAGCAAAAAAGATTCGAAAAAGGATACTAGCTGCTCAAAGTAGACAGAAACATTATTCAGATCTTCAAAGAAGAAAACTAGAATTTAATGTTGGAGATAAAGTGTTCTTGAAGGTTGCTCCCATAAAAGGAATAATGAGGTTTAGGAAGAAAGGAAAACTAAGTCCCAGATATGTAGGTCCTTTTGAGATACTCGACAAAGTTTGAGACATTGCCTATAGACTCGTTTTACCACCTTCATTGTCGAATGTACACAATGTATTTCATGTCTCTATGTTAAGGAGGTACATTTCAAATCCTTCACATGTTTTGAACTATGAGCAATTGGACCTAAGTCAAGACATGAGTTATGAGGAACATCCAGTGAAGATCTTGGATTCAAAAGAGAAGAAACTTAGAAACAAGAAAATCCCATTGGTAAAAGTACTGTGGAAGAACCATAAGGTAGAAGAGGCCACATGGGAAAGAGAAGAAGAGATGAAGACTAAGTATTCACACTTATTTGGGTAAGCAAATTTTGAGGACGAAATTTTATAAGGAAGGGAGAATTGTGGTGCCCAAGATTCTCACATGCATACTAAGCCAATAATAAACATGTTCTAATTGCATATTAGGCATTTAACATTCATTAATACCACTTTCATAGTAACATGTTCATTCATTACGTTATGTGCATTTACATACCTATTATTACACTAATGCTTGTCGAGGTGTCCCCATGCAGTGTAAAGGTTCAATACTCTTAAAGAGAGAACTCAGTGTGCTAAATAAACAAAGAATATACTTATGAAAGTAATACTATGTGCACATGTATTAAGATCATATTTGTTGATAACTTGGTCAATAGTAGTTTTTCGGTAAAATACAATTTTCAAACATTTCAGAGCCGAATTCACTATGTGTTTAATATGTCAAATAGATTTAATTCAATGTCTAGGACTCAATTATAGTATTTTATTTGTTGGCTCCAGATAAGCACGAGGTGGCGTTCATGACACTGGCTAGTGTTTTATTTGCACTAAGCTAGCTTAGATTCAGCTTAATCGCGTAATGTCATTTTTGTGCATTCTAATTATTAAGTGCTAATACTATGTTGCATTATTAATTGGAGTCTAATTGACTTATTTTATATTTAATTATTGCTTATGGGGCTAGGTTCCACCAAATTATAATAAGATTGGCCATATAGGATCATAAGTCAAAGTATGACTAGATTTCATTTTCTAAGCTAGGTTTCACCATTTTGGTCTACGCTTGGGTGTATAGGATTGACCAACAATGTAATGAGTATGCTAAGGATGTTTCAGAGCTTGACACATGGAAAGTAATGAGCAAAATACCCAGAATACCCCTTAGAATTTAAGTTATACCTTTTCTTAGCCATTAAGTGTTGATTTTGGGTCAAATCTGGGCATTTGCTTTCCCTTTCTCTCCAGCCACGAACTGAGCCTCTCCAATACCTTTTTACACTTCTCTCAACTTCCCTTAACCATTTCCAAGAGTTTCCAAGTTGTAGAACTCAAGTTGGAGCTCTAGAAAGCAAGATAGATCAAAACTAGTCAAGGTAGTTCTACTAATTCTTCTTTCTAGGTCTTTCCCTATAATTTCAATTCTCTACTTGTTCTCAATTAAATATTAGTTTCTCCAGGTCCCCTTAAGTTCAAAAATCTATTTCCAAGCCTTCGAAATCAGTTTGGTGGAGATAGAAGCAAGAAGTCTAGCAAAGACTCAAACTAGTTAAGATAAGGTTTAAGTAGGATTTTGAATTTATAATGAATTTCCTTTATTTCAGCTCTTAAACCTAAGCTATTATTTGATGAATGATGGTTCTAGGAACCCTTATATATTGCTTGAAACATAAAATTTAAGTGGAGGATTAAAGTTAGATCTAAAGCCCTAAAGTTTGCTATTTATGGTATTAAGTTTTTTTTTCATGTGTAGTAGATTAAGTTCTATATTTGTAATCTGATTTCTTAAACTTGGAGTGTATATTTTATTGATTCTATTATTTCTGAAACTCATTTGGTGGCTGGTTGTGATGGCACACAAGTGTAAAAGTGCTTTTAAATTTTGTTTAAACTGAAAAAGGAGTTCAAGTGTGCTTATGCCATTCTAAGTGATCCTCTTTGATGTGTATATGTGGGAATTGAATTGTTAATTGTTATTTCAGGGTTAAAACTATGATTTTAATCATGTGAGAATGTCCTAAAAGTAGGGGAGGTACTGTCCAAATATTTTTAAAATGAAATGGCACCATTTAGAGGCAATTGGACTAGCTTTCACAAAAATTACGTGCCATTTTGGATCATTTTGTGCTAATGAACTAGCATTCATATTTTATAACTTTTGAATAGTTTTTCAATGCTAGTTATTATCTGTTAAGTACTTTAAGTAATTTATACACTTTTGAGTCATTTTAAGATTATGTTTCCTAAATTGGTGAAAGTTCTGATTTCGGTCTTGTTCAATTATCTTGATGCATTCTTTTGTAAAATGTGCACCTTGAATAATAGCAATTTATGACAGCTAATTAGCACACCGATCTCTAGAGGATATTGACCCTTTCCACTATCAATTTCTATTTAGGACACGAGGTAAGTAAAGACTTACAACTGCGTCATAAGAATTACATGGAAGATGTTATTATGTGAAATTTACTTATTCTTGAAAGTTACAAAATGGCATATGCATGGCAAGTCTTGCATGCAAATTGAGAATTCCATTACAAAATATTTAAAAGTAAGTACCGTTGTACCAATTTTATAAGATAAGTATTAATGGCAATTGGTAGTCTGTCGGAGCTGGGTAGGTAAGTCTGTTGATGTAGACTCTCCCGTTGAAGCGGGACTTGCGGATCTTATGATGTGTCTTGTTGAAGCGGGACAATATTAGCACGGTGTGGGATGCCCCTTTGATGAGGGAAGGAGTTTTCAAAAACCTCACATGACGGTCGCACCTTATTTTTACTCTTGGCCAGAGTTTC
>JXTB01000009.1:886559-900503 GCA_002914805.1 Parasponia andersonii
AACTCCAATTCTTTTATGACATAAATAACTTCAACATAGACATCAATTAAAAGTGAACCCATTAATTTACATAAAACCTTTCATCTAACTAACTGCAAAACATAAGTGTATATATAAATGGAAAGTTCTAACCTTGAAGTCAAATTGTGACCACAGACGACTTGAAACTTCACCAATATCTACTTGAGTGCTTTACATTAACAAGTTTGTAAATTAACTATAATTTGAGGAGAGCACTTACGAGCTAAAAAAGGTGGAGAATGCAAGGATACTGATATATTCTTAAACGGTGGTGGAATGAAATATTACTAATTGTAAAACTAAGAAAAGAAATACGATACTTACTTGATTCTCGAAGCTGCCGACTTAAAATTGTCGGCACTTCACCCACTTTTTTTTTTTAATAATAATAATAAATATAATAATACTAATAGTTATGAAGAGCACAAATCATATTTCTTTCAAATATTAACCAAAGGCTTAAAATTATATATCATATTAAAATGAATAAACTTAAATGATGATTTTATAATTAACTAAAATGCTAAATAATATGCTAAAATATGTCAAACTGTACCAAAAAGCCTACGTCGAGCATTTCACTGCAAAATTATCTTAAAACATAATAAAGGTTAATAATCATAATAATTTAAATTCAAAACTTAAAATAGCAAGTAGATATGATAACAATAATAATAATAATAATAATGCTATGTAATCCTAATATTATTGGCTCTTACTTATGTGAGGAATTGGGTGTCGTCTTAGAATTAAGGTTATCACAAAACTAGTTTCTTTATCCTTTCGAAACAAAAATCCAAGCTTGCTTTGTAAAATAGGTTTTTAGCGATGTTACCTAAGTGTGATGTTGTTTGAACCTCTTCCCCTTTTAATCTTGAAAGATCCAAGAACCTTTGCACGACCATGTCGTAAATAGTTACTTTTGTAGATATCCGAGTACTAGTCTTATAATGTAGATTTCATTATTTGATTCTTCAATTTTGTTGGGGTTATTTTCCTGAATAGTCAGAAAAATGATACATAGCTCCTAAAAGAAGTCAAAAACGACATATTTTGACCAACACCCAAAACAACACCAAACTCATTATAGGCCAAGTAACTCAACGAAGACTAGGTAGGCTGATGATCACTTATAGGAAGAGTATTCCCTAAAAAGTTAAATCACCTCGTTAAACTCTAAAGGGTTGTCCTGGTTCGTAAGATTCTAATCTTCTCTTACAGTCGTGCGGGATGAGCTGAATAATTCTTGAGAGATAAATGACCTTGTCGGAAACCAAATCTCCTAATGTGAAGACCAACAGCTGGTTGGAGTTTATAACTCGTGTTGACTAGTTGAACACCTATAATGGAAGACTAATAAAAAATAACCAGAGAAACTAGTTGACCACTAAGTAATAGCATGGTTCTGACCAAATGATGAAATAGGGGACAACACAAGCTGTGGAGAGGCTGATATTTGGCCCAATCACATGCACTCATCCATATAAGTGGGTAGATAGAATTCCCTCTAATCATTTCAGGGATACGTAGATGTCAACCCTAATAATTTGCAGGCCACAAAAATACTATAAATAGTCTCAAATTCACCAGAAAGAGGTAAGTCACCACAATTCCCTAAAATTCTATTTGTCTCTCTGTCTTTTCTTTTCCTCTTCTTATACAATTCTTTTATTATTCATTAGGAGTACTTCATTAAATACATCACTAACTACCTTTTGTAGAGGAGATTTGATAGGTATTATACCGATACCACCCCCATCAGCTGGTAAAAAGCCTATTTATAACCATTCTTAAGGTTGTAATGATCACATTTATACCAAATCTGGGTTTTGGATTCCTTCGAGAAAGAATTTGATAACATATTTACTTCACTATAATTATAATGGAATAATTTGGAGAAAAAATGTATGAGAATAAAAGAGATGAGAAAGAAATTTTTATTCCATTATCATGTTACTTAATTTTTTTGTGATTCAGAATAGGTATCATTAAAACCCATGTGCTTGATTAAATTAGGAATAAATTTTGAAGTTAATGAAGTATACATAATTACCTATACATGTACTTAGCAAAACATTTAGCTAGAGGAAGTTACAAATTGGGCCAAGCTCAAAATTAGCTTCTTTACCCTGTAGATACAAAAATTCAAAGTTAATCAAATTCATTCACGTTAGAACCAACAAGCTTGCTTCATAAAATAGGGCTTTAGCATGATGTTTGAAAGTCCATTAATTTATTTACCCATTTGGGGCACAAATTAGTTGATATTGGGAAGAGATAACTAAATTTTTTATTCATTCGAGATGACTTAATTTTTTATTTATTCTTATTCCTTACCAAACTCTTTTTCCTTACGTTCTAACTAATTTCGAACATTGGAAAGGTATTGGAGGAGTCTTTCAGGAATTTAAAAAGGAGAAAAAAAAGTCTTAAGAAAGGAAGGTCCACTTGGTACACATGGAACACAATTTTATTCAAGTCCCGACTTACAAGGAAAGTAAGTTGGTTCTAAGGTGATTCCATTCCACTTTATTCCACCCAATCTTGGATAGAATAGAATTCCATCATATTTCAATCCAATAGAAAGACATTTTTTATTTGAATTTTCAATCCAAACAATAGAATTAAGTCATTTTGGAATTGTTTCCATTCCATTCTATTTTATTACCCCTAACCAAATATGACCTAAGTTCAGTGTAAAGAAACTCATCAATTTTGAATTTAACCACATTTATATCTTTCTCCTGTCATGACCTTAAATTCTATTTGTCAATAGGTAATGTATGAACCTGTTAATCGGAGAAAGTGCAGAAAGGAGCACAATGGTTTAGACATCCTAGTATTGAAGGGCAAGAGTTTAGAAGTGGCGTAATATATTGTCATTGAATCTGGTACGTGCATTCTACCTCTCTAGCTAACTAGTATGACTTTTTTTTTTTGGCTGCTAATTAAATTAGTTAGCATATGATTATTGCATGCTGAGTGTTTTACGTTCTTATAATTGTCATATGACTGCCTTGTTATTGATTGTAACCTTAGACAGTAGTTAAAAGAAGCTAAACATGATACTGAATATTCTAACAGGATACATTAGAAATTTGTAATTTTTATAAACTTGAACTTGTTAAGTCAGAAGTGCCTTTTCGCATGATAACTAATGTAGCTGAATGGATTATATTTTAGATCCATTATCAAGTATTACTGAGTCATTGATCAATTAATTAAGTATATTATAAGACAAAGTGCAAAAGTTGCAACAGAGAAATGTGAAGATGGGGACAAGATGATTTTAATATAGTTCGGTCCTTACATATTCCAAGGAGCCATATTCAGAGAATAAATAAATTAGTAAAATATAAAAAAATACAAACATCAATTGACTTAAATAATAAACAATTCTATCATTTAAATTGTCACAATGTTTTGTATTTACCCCATCAATCTTATTTAGGATCTCCCCTCGATTTGATTGATCTTTTGCTCAAGAGCTCCTTTAACAACTTCATATATTGATCTTATCCTGAAGATTTCCTAAGATTAGAAAAGGCTTGAAAACATTCTAAGCCTCACAAACATTGAGCTTTCTTCTTATAATATGAGAAATACAATTCTCGGTGAGTGAAAAAGTTAATCGAATGGCTAAGCTTTATAGTGGTAGAAATTCCAATTAGCATTGATGAGAAATCAGCAATAAAAACAGATTAGAAATGATTAAGGAAGCATTTCAGAAAATCTGCCATATGTTGCAACAGAAATTCTGTGATATGACACAAAGGTGTCGAGGTTCAATACAAGATATGGACAGCTAGAAATCTTCATTCAAATCTTTCAAATAATAATACTATACTTGTGAATGTTTAAGGAAAAGATCCACATATTAAATGTATTAATTTCATACCAAATTTGGAACTTTACTAGAAAGTCTGATTTTGTTGCAACAAAATTAAGAATGTCAAATTTACAATAAATCTGAATATAAAAAGAAAACAATTAATATAAAAAATAAACATTCCACCAAATCCTATCTTTAATACAAAAAATTTGCTTAATAGAAAATCCATATTGAAAACATAAAAGGAAATAAAGAAATTAATTTCTCATTTGCACCGTTTAGCCATGAATGAAATCTCCCTCATCGTATGAACCATATTCAAGATCACAAAACACAAATTTAGAAATAATCATATAGAGAACTTTTTCCAAAATACAGAGACACTTTAGTTAATTAAAAATTGTAATATGATACCAATTTCATGGGAATAAAAATTGAAAAGCTGTATCCATGGATAAAATGGAAAGAAAAGCCGAGCTCTGGAAAAGAAAAACTCTTTTAGTGTCCTAAATCCAAAACTGTCCATTATTCTGATAGTCAAAGAATCATTCAATTAGTAAAGAATCCACTATACCATTTTATGTATGAAGTATATCGATGTTCTACATCATTTTGTGTAGGAGATTATTGATGAAAAAAAGATAATGCTTCAGAAAATCAGGACTGCTAAAAATCCTGCATATATGATGACCAAGTTGGTGCCATTATCAAGTTCAATTATTATCTAAACTTGATCAAAATCCTACAAGTTTAATAGTGCTTTTTATAGAGAACTTGAGTTAATAGTGCTTTTCCCAAAATATAGAGATACTTGAGTTAATTGAAAATTGTCATATGATGCCAATTTCATGGGATTACAAATTGAACAGCCGAATCCATGGTTAAAAGGGAAAGAAAAGCCAAGCTTTGAAAAAAAAAAAAAAACTCTCTTTTAGTGTCTCAAATCTGAAGTTGTCCATTAAAGTCCAGCAATTTACGTAATAAAGCAAAGTAACAATAGGGCTTGACCAAAGTAATAATAGGATCCCTAGCATTATCGTTTGACCAAAATGAAATCATTATTTTTTTTAGTTGAAATGAAAACAATAAAATAATAAGATCATAGGAGTAAATGAAAGTCAAGAGAGCTATTTGTTCAAACAACAAATATTGCTTGCAACGACACATCTTGCTCATTACTTTGTAATAAGCTCCTGCATCAGTCTCCTCTTCTTAGAAAGAACTCAACTACGAGTTATATTTGTTGAAATATACCAGCAGTTGTTTCACTCCAAGAAGTCCACCTTTGGTCTTGACAATAGTACGACATCAAGCACACTAAGCGCCGATAAGAGAACAACAATAAAATTGAAAATATAAAGAAATGATGATTGTCATCATGAACCCTCTAATTTTATTTTTTTTTGGAACTTCTTCTAAAAACACCTTGTTCCTCATCAACCAAGACATTGCACATAATAGACTCAACCAGCCATAATGAGTAGCCCTTTTTTTTCCTACTTTTTTTGTGATTAAGATAAACACAAACAGAAAAGACCTTTTTTAATGCATCAAAACGCCCTGCATGGTTAGCAAAGGAACCTTCCAAGTTGTCAAGAATTCCATATAAAATGTGTGAAGTCTTTGTGACTTATTATTGTTCTCTTTCGTGTTGATCTTCTCTTGTAAATTGTAAATTGTAAAAAAAAAAAGAACATGAACTCCTCGCTTCCTATGATCGTGGTAGAGTCCAAACAAGAACTCTTTATTTAAATCATCCCTTTTCCATTGAATAAGGATATTAACCTCCCAAGTGCCTGAAAGTGCAAAGACAATGTTCCTCTGTTTCTAATAATATTCTTTTCTTGCTCTGAAAATCTGTGATTTGGAGCTGCAGCAATTCCTCATCCACTTTTAATAGGTCCACGGTAGATTGCTTTATTCCTTCTTTCATAACTTCAAGAAATACCATAGAATCACAATGACTCAGTAAACCAAATTCCATATGACTTATTCTACATAGTAGAAATTGGTCATGATGACAAATTTCCCCATTGAACACAAGCCTTCAAATATATCATTTTCTTTAATAGGACGAGCAATAAACAAACAAGCCAAGTAAGGCATCTTTTTATAATCTTATTCCACTCTCTCTCTAAAAGAAAATGGATGCATACCTAGTACTTTAGAGCTAGCTTTGAACCAAATTCTCTTTTTAACCTCAATTTTATGAAGTCTCAAAACTTGGTTACAATACAAGGGAAACATATTTTGTTTAACAAAATCACACTCATATAGTCAATCAATCTATTCTCTTTATATATTTTTATTTGTTATGAATTAATACAATGTACTCATATAGTCAATTATTTTGAGAAAATTTTTGAATGTTTCTGGCCAAATCTTCCGCTGTAAAAATCATTTTAAAACTAACAGTTGCATTCCTCATCTTCAAAGTCTAATTTTAGAATCTATTCGGTTATCCTTTCCAATGAAATTCCATTCAGAATATTGTCACTATTAAAATCAAACTTTGTAGTATATGTAACACAATTTTAAGAGACTTTACATTGTTTCTGCCAATTAACTTGAATTTTAAGAGACTTTAAATTTCAGTTTCTCCTATAAACTTCCGGCTTATAATAATTTTGCTTCATTTTCTAGCGGTACATTTATAAACATAAATAATTTTTCTACATCTTTTATCCAATCACCCAAATGCCATCTGTATTTAGACAACCCGTAAAAGTTAGAACAGCAAACTCACAATTATCTGCAACCTTAGAAGAATACGTTAAAATTTTCGAATCTCCATATTCATCTATGGAATATTGTTAACCGGAATACTGCAGATTTGATCGTGAAATTCTAACCGGTGGTAACATATCTTCCATTCTGGTCATATCGAAGGATTTGGTTAGACATTCTAACTTTGAAAATCCAAGACATTTCGAGCTTTAGGAACGCTGAACAATGGTGTCGAAGGCAAAATCCATCACCTATTTTACTGCCACTGAAGCCTATGCCTGGTTTCTCCCATTGTCCAAAGACATCTTAAGTTTAAGTCGTTGTAACTAAAAAATTGTCATTAAATAGTGAGATCACTGCCCATAAAAAATTATTTTTTTATGACTAATCCTTAAATAAAAAAGTTATCATAGAAAGTAGTCATTAAAAAGAAAAATCATTTTGTCCCAAATTACTCCTGTCAGGTTCAAATCCTTTTCTTGAAATTTGTTTTTTGCGTGATATCCTTTTCCTCAATACAAACACTAATCCCTGTTTATCATTTATCATTTATGGAATTTAGCGGATGCCCATAAAAACATAAAAAGATTATTAGAAAGCTACAATTTGCTTTCATTACAATTATAAAGAGCAGGAAAGTACTTATAATTCAAAGGAGAATCATATTTCTTATACTGGATCTATAAATACAGTTTTGAGAAGTCAACTTTTCTTACACGTCATGCAACTTTCTTAATTAGTCTATTTTAAATTTTCGGTTTTCTTTTTATATTTTATTATTTGTTGTTGCTCTGATACCTAAATCCATTTACAGTTTTAGCACATTATACAACAGAGGTAAATAATACAAGATGGGTTCTAATTAATTACTTGTTGAATTTAACTCATTACGTTATTATATAAATATATAGTGTGATATTAGAGACTTGCGTAAGTCGAAGAATGGCGTGTCACAAGAAATATGAGATTGTTCTGTCCGCTTTTATTAATTGCTTCTACTGTACTAAAGATAAATAAATTATTCATATAACAAACTCTTTACTTTTCAATGAGGCTTTTTCCACAACAGTCTAATAGAAACCCGAGAATCTTCTATCATTATTCATCACCTTAAACATCTCTAAATTTCTGATAAAGCAGGTAGATTGCCAATATTAATTGTTAGATTGTTAAGCCTATACAGAGATGGCTGAGACGTTTCTGGGCCCTGTCATTGAGAAGTTAGTTGCTCTGTCATTTGAAAAAGTGAAATCTTTAAGGGAAGTCCATGAAGGAATCCAGAGTTTGAAGGATGAGCTAGAAATAATTCAATCTTTTCTCAAAGATGCGGATGCAAGGTTGGACAGAGGTGAAGCCACGAGCGATACCTTGAAAACTTGGTTAAAACAAGTAAGGGAGGAAGCCTATCACATAGAAGATGTCATCGATGAATACCTTTGTTATGTAGTGGGACATCGTCATCAAGATCAGCGCAAATGCTTGAGGTGCTTCCGCAAAATTGGTTTCCAAATTAAAAGCTTGAAGTGGCGTCAAGACTTAGTTTCCGAGATTCAGAATAGTAACCTGAGCTTGAGTAAAATCAAGGATAGAGCTGAAACATTTGGCTTGAGACCTTTGGAGCAAGGATCAAGTAGCAAAAGTACTACAAATATAGGTCATGATCCTCGATTGGGTTCACTTTTCATTGAGAAAGATGAACTTGTGGGAATTGAGTCCCTGTCAAAGGAGCTTATAGGAAAGTTGATTGAAGGAACATCCATGCGGTCGGTGATTTCATTGGTAGGTGAAGGCGGAATTGGTAAGACCACTCTTGCTAAAAGAGTCTACGATGATGACGTGGTGAAACGACATTTTGATTGTTGTGCTTGGATTACTGTGTCTCAATCTTACAACTTGGAGAAGCTACTACTGGCCATGAAAATACAAATTTGTCCTACAGTGGAATACACTTCTGCAGAATTTAACATCGAAGGGCTGGTTAGTCATTTGAGGCAATATTTGCAAACCAAAAAGTACATGATTATTTTTGATGATGTCTGGAAAGAAGAAATTTGGGAAACAATTAAATATGCTCTACCAAGTTCCAATAACAAGGGTAGGATAATTATCACAACACGTAACCGTACTGTTGCTAATACTTGTAAAGAAGCACCTTGTGATTTCGTCCAAGAGCTGAAAAGTTGGCCTCCGGAGCTTGCATTTGAGTTATTTTGCAAAAAAGCATTCAGGTACGAGATATCTAAGGGACATTGTCCCAAAGAATTAGAGCAGTTGTCTCATGACATTGTTAGAAAATGTCAAGGTTTGCCACTTGTTATTGCCACCATTGCTGGTTTAGTGTCAACCAAAGAGAGGGTCGAATTTGAATGGCAAAGGGTACTTAACAATCTCAATTTCAGAATTGATCAAAATGATCCCAAGCTAACTAGGATTTCAAAAATTCTCTCTCTCAGTTACCATGATTTGCCTTATCAACTTAAGCTCTGCTTCTTATACTTCGCGATCTTTCCTGAGGACCATGAAATAGTTGATTATATGTTGTATCAAATGTGGATTGGGGAGGGTTTTGTTAAAGGGAAAGGAAACAAGACATTGGAACAAGTCGCAGAAGAGTACTTAAATGAGCTCATCAACAGAAACTTGATTGTAGTTACTAGGTCTGGTGCAGAATATACTAGGGTGTGTCGAGTCCATGACTTGATGCACGATATCATCCTGTTAAAGGCTGACGAATTGAATTTCTGTCAAATTATGGACGGAAAGAAAGCAATTAAATCAACGAGAAAAGTTCGTCGCGTATCAATCCAAGGCAATGTGGAAAATATTTTTGAAACTATAGAGGACTTTGGGCTTCGTTCTGTTTATCTTTTCAGGTTCAACCTATTGACGGAGACTTTCATGAGTACTTTGTTCAAAAAATTTAAGCTTTTGACGGTGTTGCATATTGATAGTTGCGGCTTTCCTCAAGATCAGAATTTTCCTAAAGAAGTCCGGAATTTATTGCACTTAAAGTATTTATTTGTGAATAATATTCCAAATATAAAGATGCTTCTGAACTCTATTGGCAGACTCTACAATCTACAAAATTTGTGTCTCCGTAATGCTCCAGTCTGTGAGTTGCCGGTGGAGATCAATAATCTTCAAAATTTACGACACTATTCAGTCTTCATAGGAAACGACTATGAATTTTATCAAAATCCATATGAATTTGCTGCGTTAAGGATAAAAGAAGGGATCGGAAAGTTGGAGAACTTACAAACTCTTGAACTAGTTTCTGTACAACCTGGTGGGGTTCGTTTTCTTAATGAGCTAAAAAGTTTAGTTCAGTTGAGGAAATTATGGCTTACAAAGCTGACTAAAGAAATCGGTAGAGATCTTTGTGCCTCCATTGAGAAGCTGAAGTACCTTGAGAACTTGACCTTAGTCTCGACAAATAAGGATGAAGTTCTAGATTTACAATACATTTCTTCTCCTCTTCCTAACCTGCAAAGTCTCTGCTTGTGGGGTCCATTGCCCAAGCTCTTCGATTGGATTCCGGAGTTTCAAAATCTCCAAGTTTTGGGTTTGTACAACTCAAAGTTGGTAGAATTACCCTTAACACGGCTCAAAGGTTTGCCTAACTTGTTGAAGCTTATTCTGTATGATGCTTACGATGGGGCACAATTGCATTTCGAAGAAGGAGGTTTTGGGAAAGTCAAAGAAATGATTATGGCAAAGTCAAAAGAACTAAAGGTGGTGAATATAGATTTGGGAGCACTGCCCCTTCTTGAAACTCTTTTCATATGGGATATGCCACTATTGGATGAGGTGCCTTTTGGCTTTCAGCACTTGAGAAATCTTAAAAGTATGGCAGTTTATGATATGCCAAAGGAATTTGTGATGCGTATGCAACCCTCTGGAGGTCCTGATTATTTCAAAATCAAGCATGTCCCTTTTGTCAAAGTTGTGTATCACGAGTCTCGTGTCATTTACAAGCTGGACGACCCTGACTTGTTGGAGTATCTACTGGCTAATGGCTGCCTCGTGAGCTAATGGAGTTGAGATAAAACTGGCCCCGAGGTTTTAACCTTTTTATATTTTCTTCAGGTAATTATTACATATTTTTGACAGCAAAGGACAAAAAATATTGACATAAATATTATGTGATCATAGATATTTGGATACATACTATAGAATATACGATGAAATAACTCTTGGAATTTTGTTAGAATTTATAAACCATCGTTAATTTTCGCACCAACTTTACTTTCTTTTCTTTTTTCCTTTTTTTTTTTTGTTCGTCATTCATTTCATATTCAATAAAGGTGGCTCTATTTCTTCCTTTCTTTAATCACTCTCCATCCTTTTGCTAAAGAGACACCTCATAAAAGTTAAACAATAAAAAATTTATTTTTCCACACCTTTTAAATGTCGATTATTTCCAAAACTAGTCATCAATAAAAATTCAAAGTAATTTATTTTCTACCCATTTTTTTATTCTTTTTATGGCTCACCCATTTTTCACTTTCCTATTTAGCCTATTTAAAAAGTTTATCTGTATTCTTCTCCTTCCTTATCAAGTTTGTTTGATTTCATCCTGAAATTGTTGTACAGTGGGAAGAATTTATTCCTCCCATTGCCAGTCATAAGAGTTTGCTATCTGTTAGCCGTTATTATAAAGCTTAAATCCAATTATATTTCATTTTTATCTCTTAAGAATACTTCATTATTTTTGTTTTCTTCTTAAATCCTCTTATTCCAGATTGTTAGATTTCTCCCTTAAAAAGAAGGGAAAAAAAGATTGTTTGATTTTATTATTGATAGATATGATGAGTAAAGGAGATTCCTCTCTTTTACATCTCGTCGAAGCCGCAGTTTATTCATTGTTGACTATAAAAACTAAATCTAATTGTATTAGTTTTTTTTTATCTCTGCACGTGTTGGTACTAGTAAATGAGCACTAATAAATAGGAATTAGTTATTTAATGTCATATGGATACCTTTACGTCTTTTCGTATACGTATAATTCTCTAAAAATAAAGTTAATTAAAAAGTATGAAAAAGATATAATAGAGCCCATAAGCGGCGTCGTTGCAGCTATATCGCATGCTTATTCTAACGTACTGTTCATTGAATTTGCAAGACCTGAAATTTTTTATATAATAAAATCACTTAAACGAAAATGTGTACAACTCCGTTGCTGAACATTATTATTGTCATTTTTTTTTCAGTTAAGATGTTTCATGCTCAACTCGTTTTCTTCCAGTGTGCATAGCGGGGTCCTATGGGCATTGCTCAGACATGACAGAAGATTTCTCTACTTGTTTAGCAATTCTCGAATTTAGTTGACAGAATTATTCATTTCGAACTCATAAAGAAGTTATTTTAATTTGTTATGTATTATATATGTTGCTAATAACACAGACTTGATCTGCCAATTATTTTCTCAGTGTTAAGACTTAGGGAAAGTCTACATATTAATACAAGTGTGTTTTTATTGTAATAAGATCATCAGAGGATCCAAGAAGCAATAACTACCGTTGCAAAAATAAAATTTAAAATAATAAAAAAAGAAGAAGAAAAAAGCCAGACTCATTGCTTCATTGGCTGTTAGCGTTCAAATTTCACAAAGGAATAATAAGAAGTTCTTGATAAATAATAATAATTTCATGTGTGGAAGCCATCTCACTAGAATCATTTTCTAATTATCCATGGGAACCTTAATTGGAGAGAGGACTATAATTTAGAGTTAAAAAATATTTTTACGACGCGACTTTTGGATAAACTGTGCTAAGCTTAAATATTCTATACATTTTAGATAAATTCCACTTTTTCACATACAATTTAAGAGCATAACCAAAATATATCATGTAAGTCTAATTTAAAGAAGTACTTGGCGCCCTCGAACCTCATGCAGGTCTATCAGAACTCAGTATCAGCTACTATCAAGGTACCAATTTCCCTAATTGGGTTGAAGGTCAATTGTTTTCTAATATTGTAAATGTGAACCTATACTGGTGTACAAAGTGTTCCGTATTGCTGCCACTGGGCAGCGATTCTCCCTCAAAGATCTTAGGATTAGCGATTTCCACGACTTGAAGGAAATAAATTCGGAGTATTATTTGTCCAGTGCTAGTTCAAGGATAAAGCCATTTAGATATTTGGAGACAACCTTGAGCTTTAATTTTTTGTTAAAGCTCAAAAAGTGGTCGTTCATGGAAGGAGAGGTAGAAGGTGGAGTTTTTCCTCGTCTTAAGGAACCTCAGTTTAGACTAGCAAAGGTTATTTATTTAGTTCTTGTATTTGAATATATGATTACACATTATATGATCTTAATAGCTAAATTATTTTATAAAAGTAGAAATTTTCAAATCTTTACTGCCAAATTTGTTTAACTCTAATTAAAATAAGAAATTTTTTTTACACAAACTTTTAAATTGATTTATGATTATCTATAGTATCCATATTTCACAAAAATCAATTTCAGAAGTCACAAATTTGAAAAGAATCGAAAAAGACTTGAAATAAAAATCAAAACATGTTTTCAAGCAGTTTCCGCATACCGGCGCTTAGAATTAGTCGACTGATTCTTCTGTCTAACTTTTGCAGCTTTTCAAATTCGACCGTTAGAACTGCACTACCCATGGCTAGTCTTTTCTGTCGACCGAAAATGTTCTTTCGGTCTACTGAAATGATAGTATATCTATCAAACGGTCTAAAATGGCTAGTTTTCATTCAAGTCTATAAATAGAACCTTTTCTAACACTTGAAATAAATTTTGAATATTCCTACATTAATTTAATCATACTTTCAAGTTATTCAAATAATCTTTTGTAATTCAAACTTTCAAATCCACATTTTCACAAAGATCACTTACGGTAAACTAGATTATATCTTATGTTTTTATTTATTCCCTTTAAGCTTACTTTGTATCATCATCTTCTTTAGAGAGATTCTAGATTCACTACTATTATAAACTTTTTTTGTGCTGTATTATGGTGCCATTATCTACCAATCATATTGCTACGACAAGAACATATCATTGTAGTATGTGGATTCTATTGCCACGACATTTTGTTGCGGCAGTAGAGGTCATGGCTGTAAAAACCCGGAATTTTCGAGGGTAATTTGGACAATTTACCAATTTTCCGGATAAAATATTGTGGGGACTAATTTGCAAAAGTTTTGCTCAGATGGACTAAATTGTAAATTTTGGGGGACCGGATTGATAGAGATTTGAAATTTTGGGGACTTATGTGCAATTTTTGAAAAATTGCACAGCCCAATAAAGGGGGGCCACGTGCACACTTTTATTTCACCTCTCTCTCTCTTCTCTCTCCTCCCTCCCCCGAGCTCTCTCTCTCTCCCTCATCTCTCTCACGCTT
>JXTB01000009.1:905044-919616 GCA_002914805.1 Parasponia andersonii
GTGGTGTATACGAACTGTGGGAGTGGTTCACGGGATAGAATTCCGAATATTTTATTTAAATGGACTGTTTTATAAAAACTAGAACTTTTGACACTTTTCAACTAAATTAAGGAATTTCTTACCTTTGTGGAATTCCCCTTCTGCCACTAGCCCGGGTTTTGGGTCGTGACAATGGCAATATCATCCTTTTTCTGTAGTGAGGTTACATTTTTTAGTTCTTTAATTTGATGGCACGCTTACTCCAATTTAACCGCTATGAATGTGAATAATAGAGACGAGGTTGAAATCATTATTCCATTAGCCTGTTTACTTAATTTTTATGAATTTGAATAAGAATCGATATATGTCTTTACTTGATTAACTTATGGGTGACTCTATTGTAATCCCTTTGTTTCCTCTTTCTATACTATTTCTGAAACCAAACTCTTAATTAAATTTAAGCTTTAATTACTACTTGTTATGTAGTTTTTCACCACCACAAATAGTTAACCTACCTAATCCCCAAAAAAGGTAACTAGTTAATTGAATAGGAGATAATTACCTATTATTATGTAGTCATCCAATCTCAATATTATATTGTATTTTATTATGTTGTTTCTTATTCACAAAATTGGGAAACCTAAAGCCACCCTCACCTATATAAAGGGGGCTCAGTCTTATAATTTTGGATCTGAGAATCATCTCATAATCATTTCACTATACACTCTCACTGTAATTTTCTCTTTGTTTTCATCTTAAGACTTAGAGAGACTCTTGTAATTCTTCAGAAAATAGTGAAGAACAGTGGATCCGTCAATCCTACTTATTACATACCCTAACTTTCCCAAAATTATTCTTTATATCTAATTTTCTCTTTTCTCTTTCCACCCTCTTCCTTTCTATGCTCGTACCCATCCTCGTCTTTTTCTTCTCTTTCATTCTTCGCGTCTTTTTTCTATTTAATCATTTTAGAAATACAAAAATTTGATACATTTTGTTTCACAAATTTTTGTTGGCGTCTACATAAACCCATTGTTTCGAGAAAAAGGAAAAAGAACAAATCAAATATCATTAACCTATTGTTTTACGTAAGCCAAAATAGCTTGCAGCGGCAAGTTTTATAAACAAATATAATTAAGGAAGTAAATTTCATATCATTAGAAAAAAATTGTATTCCGAAGATCTGGATAATGACCAAAAGTGCTTGCAACAAGTATGTTAATGATAGTTTTATAATCGAAGATAAAGAGTGACAAAAAGAAGTACAAACTCATTATTTTGCAAACACATTCTTCTAAATTAATCATTTTATTATTGATAGTACAAATAATACTTGTATGAATATACCAAATGATTTTAGAGTATAAGATATATTGCCTTTACTAAGAGAGGGATGGAAAGATTTTTTTTTTTTTGAGTATTTAGAGACACATGGAAATAATTATTTTTTTTCGTTGTAATAAAAAGTAATTTAATTCAAGGATTTTATCCTAAAACAAGATATACTAAAATCAGGTTTGGGAAAGTAAACAGAGAGGTAAGAATAGATGTGCCCTTAACTAATATTGCAGTTAAATTACCCTTATAATCTTAATTGTCTTCTTTTTTCTTTTACTTGTTTTTAATTTAAAATTAGAATAACAACATTATTTCTTATCTAATGAGAACCAAAAAACTTATTACAGACTAAACATTTAGATGTTAAAAGGTACAAACTCGGTCTGTAAGCTCAAAACTAGTTTCTTTATCCTTTGTAAACAAAATTCCAAGCTTGCTTTGTAAAATAGGTTTTTTTAATATTACCTGAGTGTGATGTCGTTTGAACCTCTTCCCCTTTTAATCGTGAAAGATCCAAGAACCTTTCCACCACTATTTTGTAAATAGTTACTTTTATAGATATCCGAGTGCTAGTCTTAAAATATAGATTTCATTATTTGATTCTTCAATTTTGTTGGGGTTATTTTATTGAATAGTGAGAAAAATAATACATTGCTTGTAACACCACTACGTCCCACCCAAAATTACTAGCTTGAAGGTACTTTTGGGCTTATGGACCACCACTTAAATACCCATGATCTTCTTAGAGTATACCCGATGTGGGACTTGGGGCATTACAATCTTCTCTCATTAAGGGCCTAGCATCCTTGCTAGGGAGTCCACATTCAATATCCTATTTATAACCGATATGGGCAGAGTCCATATTCATCACGATTCCAGTCCGTTGTTGCCTTCCAAGGCCCACGCATGTCATATCCCCTAATTTAGGTATGCATCTAAGCTAGAAAATGTTTAATTTTTGTATTCATCTTCTAAAATAAAATGGAAAAAAGATCTTGTAATAATTTTTTAAAAAAATAAAAAAGAAATATTTAAACTAAAAAAACAACCTTTTATTAAAACATCGGAAAAAAAAACTAAATACTCAAAATAACCTATGAAATAAAAACACTTAATTTTAATCCAAAATCCAAATACAAGAAAATAAAACTTAAAGTCGATTAAAAATGTCCAAACACCATTAAGGGATTCCACCGCTGCCACCAGCCAACCTCCAAAAATCTATTGCTCATCTGAAAATTTTAAAAGAATGGGATGAGCTTGCGCCCAGTAAGTAAATCTCATGCAGGCAATAAATGTCGTGTTTTATGAATAATCCATTTTAAGAATCATAACTATGAAACTCTTCTTTGAAAAACATCTTAATTATAAACGTTACTATTTCATAAAACTTTCGTATTCGAGCTCAACATAGTGTAATGCTAAGTCTATCAGAAGTGATGAGCCATAAACATAGTATCATGACAAGCATATGACCTTTTAGTTATTCGGATCCCATATAGCTATCATACTACAATGGCTAGCATCGCAGTTTAAACATTTGTTCTTAATATTGTGACTGTAGGTCTTTCAGTCAGGTGCACATACTCCTTTTAAGAACTTGACACACACTCAAATAAAAACATTCTTCTTTGAACAAATTCTAGTTGCATAGTGCTTTAGAAAAATTATTCTTTGAAAATCATAATCTCTTGTACAATTTATGCAATACTTGTACATACTCAAGTCATAATTAATATGCAAACTAATATAGCATAGCATATAACAACATATCATAAGGATCATAATAACATCACCCAAGCCCGTATTGTTCTGAAGTTAAAAAAAATAAAAGACAATTTTTTTTTATGCATACGTGCTCGCTGCACCATATCTAATTTTAGTAGCTTCCGCTTCCCTCCAACTCTGGACAAGCTCGGCCACATCTTCGCCAAGGATGGAAAAGTCAAAGTCCAGATGCTCGCAGAAGATGTTATATATAATGGTCGACGTAGCAATGTCACTGGCTTTGTTTTCGAGCTCCTTGACTTCAGTAGCCTTGAACTCTTCAATAGCCTTGTGAGCCGTCTCTATTGTCACCTCCTTCATGCAATCCGGATGCTCGGAGATAGTCTTTTCAAGCTCTTTAATTTTCTCCTCGAGCTTCTCCTTTTCGAGCTTTTCCTTGTCTAGATCCTCGCATAGCTGCCGATTCTCCAGTTCGAAGGATTTTTTCTCTTCCTTGAATGCTTGGGTTATTTCTTCTCCGAGTCCTCGAATGCTTGGGTTATTTCTTCGACTTATTTGGCTTTTTCCAAACACTCAAGGACTGGGTCATGCATCAGGACAGCAGCTGCAGTAGTCTGAAAATATAACACATCAATACCAGAAAGGTGCGTTGAAGAGAGAAAATAGAAGATGCTTACATTCGCCAACATCCTCATCGCAGAACCGAAGGCAACCTTGGTTGATCGTCGCTTCATCTTCTCCCAGCCATCTTCAGATGTGAAGCAATCAATGAAGGTTGTGCTCATACCAGCCTTCTCTGGCAATTGGTTAAGGAGTGCCAAAAGCTCCTCATCTTTATCAACCTGGTTCGGTTCTAAAGAAGTGGCAGTCTCCTTGGATGGATCAGGATGGCTCGTAGTTTGAGGCTGAAGAGGAGGCGAGCTTGTCAGGATATCCTCGAAGGCGACTTTTAGTTTCTTGGAAGTATCAACCTTCTCTTTCCCTTTTCACATCGATGGAGGTGTGCTCTCTGGCGTCTTGGACTTTGCCATTGACCCTAGAGTGGAAGCCGGTGCTCATAGTCCACTACCAGTAACCACTTCTGTACAGATGTGAGTCAGCATGCAAGGTGACATAATACGATGATAAGGAAAGAAGGAAAAAATAATTTCCTTTTTGCTGTTGAAAAACTGGTGGTGATGCGGTTTCTGAAGATGATGGTTCCAAGGTTGTAGGGGTGGCAGGTGCTTTTTGCTTCCTAGGTTTGGAAGACGAGGCACTTTTTTCCGTCTACTTCCTCGGCTTCTCCTTCTTCGAGCTCGAGGGTCTGGTCGAACGAACGGTGGAATCCGAGAAGGTGGCTCCCCTTGGAAGCAGACCACGAGCGACTAAGTTCTTGGAAGTCCCAAGCTTCTTCCAATCGAATTCTTCAATTGGAAGGTCGTTTATTCTGTACACCCTTGCGAGCTGTTCTCTTGAAAGTCCAGGCCGTTCCCTATTATCTGCGATGACATACGAGTACAATCAGAATAATATGATTATACAGAAAAGGCGATAAACTGAAAGCTACCTATCAGGATTCTGAAAGAAGCCGTTATCCGCATAGTCAAAGTGGAAAAATAGATTTTTCCATTTTCCCATGTTGTTTCGAACCCCATAGATAGTTTTTATTACTTGGTTTGACCACTTGCTCGCATAAAAAAAGCCGAAGTCTGATGGGTTTGATTTCACTTGGTAAAACCAAGCGAACTCTTCAGGAGTGGGGATTTCTAAGCCTAGTTTATGGTATAGTATGTACAGACCTACCATGTATCTATAAGTGTTTGGAGTTAGTTGAAAAGGAACGACTCCAAAATAATCGATGATGGATTTTATATAAGGATGAAGTGGGAGGTGGACACCACATTTGAGAACTGCTTCAGAGAATGAGGCAATTCCGCGAGATGGTGTATGTGGTTGATTAAACTCCATGGGAAAGCGAAGAGGGATGGCGATCTTATAGTTGCACACGATTTTGCTGAGCCTATTCGTGGTACAGCTCGTCCTTATATTGGTACATGACCAGTCTTCCTCTACATATTGATAGCTCATTGCGAACGCAGGGGCATCTCTGATATGCCGGGGCCATTGGTCTTGAGGGAGGTCGCTTATGCGAGGACTACTTTGCTTGACCCTGGTTATCTCAACTTCAGGTTCTAGCTCAAGATATTCTTCAAGGTTTATGGACCTAACGCTGGTATTGGAAGATTCTCTTGAGAATACATTCCCTTCCCTAAAATCCTCACTACTAGACATCTGAAAAGAAATATGGATGGATTTAGTCCTATGCGAACATCAGGGACCTTAGCTACATGCGAGCAGTTTTGGGGTCTCATCCTAGGATTGCATCAACAAGCTACTCATCAAATTTTTTTTAATCGATCTACGTATTCATAAAAATTGTTCGAGCAGTTCGTTTATAAAAAAAAAAAAAAAGGGTTTCAGACCCTAAAAAAAAAACTCTTTCACGAGTTCGTCTCTATCAGTCATCAAAAAGAAAGTATTCTATAAACCAACAAAAGGGATCTGAAAAATTCTCATTCCAGTCCATCCGAGTGTGGGACGGATTTTTATTCAGGACATTTAGGCTCTATACCTGGATTCAATTTCTAGAAATAAAATCTGTAAATGGGTTTTCTGGACATAAACCAATAAGAGAGAGAGGATATATACTAAACTTTCTTCGAAGACAAGGGGATCGAGATGTAGTCTGAAGGATTGCAGTGATAGCTTCGTCGAATAAGAGGCTGAAAGTTGTACAAGCTGAAGAACAAGACGACGCTGAAAGGATTGCTTTGTGAATATTTCGGGTTTCGAGAGAAATAGCAGACGATAGGATTTTTGAAGAGGAGGCGGATTAGTTTTCGATATATATGTCTCGAGCATCGTCAAATCACAGCCATAGATCAAGGTATTTAATTTTCAGATCCAAAGCTCGAAGTTTACGTGGGATTTGATTTTCTGAAATTAAATTAGTATCTTTTCAAAATTTGAAACGATTCGATTTAAGACAACAGCTGGCGTCATCGCTATCATTGTGTGTATTTAAAAAAGAAAAAGAAGGGAAAAGTCTCCTCGAGTTTTGCTATTCTTCTTAGAAAAGGTGACATGTAGTTTCATCTGTCAGAAATAGGTGCGCGTGATCTTAAAAAGGTGAGATTTGAGATATGGCGACTCTTCAAAGATCTCAAGTCTAGTTCATGACATCGCATTTTTTAAGCTCGCACTTATAGTAGAAGGAAGCTCCATTTTTTCCTAAAGAACTAATGGAACTGGAGGGTAATTGTTGTACGGTCTAAAATCCTATATGTTGGTTAATACCAAAAAGGGAAAAGTTGACCAAGTGAACGTGTCAGGTCATATGAGTAAGATTAAGTGCGACTTCCTCTGAAAGAGTTTAGTATGACCTCCACCGCATAAGTTAGTACGACCTCCTCTGAAAGAGTTAAGTGCGACCTCCACCGCATAAGTTAGTGTGACCTCCTCCAAACGAGTTAAGTGCGACTAGAATAAAAAGGAAACTAGACTAAGCTTTGTCAAACGGGTAACCTATAAAGAAAGGGAAACAAAAGTTTCTCTTTAAAGATCGACCAGTCATCTCATTTAAGTTATTACCTAGTTATATTGTTACTCGAATTGTATTTTTCGATTATACAGTTACCCATTCTCACAATTGAGAAATATTAAGCTATCTTCACCTATATAAAGGGAGTTCAATGTTTCAGTGGGGGATCTTTTGATCTTTTTGGGATATCTTTGATCTTTTATCTTTTAGATCTTTTGGGAACTTTTTAGACTCTTGCTTCTTCTTTCCGGACAACACATTGTAATTTTGAGCTCTTGTAATTCTTCAGAAAATAGTAAAAAACAGTGGACATAGGCTCATCTTTTTTGGGGCTGAACCACTATAAAATTCTTGTTTCTTTATTTGCTTTGATTAATTAACCATTTTCATATACAAAGCATATTTTGTAATTTTTCCAAATTTATTGTTAACAAAACCTCCGTCAACAGGAACGATACTCATGCCCAGGACAATCAAAGGCTTCACCTTTCCCTATATTGAACTTGCGTTTTATCTTGTATTTTGTTATTTTTTCTTCACATGCAAAATAACACGAAGTCATCATTAACTCACGAATGTGAATTATCTCATGTTAGTCCCCACGGCTTTCACAGAAATGGGCTAATACAAATCTAAGATTGATTAGCTATTGGACCTCTGTTTTACAAAAGCAAACGGACTAGTCCTCATTGAAACAAATGGAATTCTATTATTCTCCACGTCATCTTTATCTAATTGATTTAGGAAAATAACCACTTTAAGCTCTTTTTCCATAAATACTTTAAAACCTGGTCAATTCAAGAAAATAGCGCAAATTAAGATAAAGACTTTGAGAAGAATAACAATTAAGCACAAAATTAAAATGAAAAAGGTACTTATATATTATATGAATATGAGCACATCAGTAGACATGGTCTTAGATCATATCCCCATTTTTTTTTTACTTATTGTAATCTCCGTTGTCATTTTAAATAAGAGCATTTTAAATACGGGTGATTGTAAGGATAGAATTTTGACAAAGTCATTTTATAAAAGTGGAATCATGTTGATAGTTTTTTAGATTCTAGGTCTCTTAACTTAAAATATTTTTGTAAAGACAACTTGGCCTTTAGAGATAATATTAGAATTTATTTATTTTATTTTTTTCGTCCTTTTCTTCTTCTTTGCCGCACTATTCTAGTATCTCTTCTCATCGTATTCTGTTTTTCTTCTTTTTTTTTTCCTATTAACGATGAAGAACGTGATCAAGTTCTTTATTGTACTTTCTTTCTCAAGTATCTATCCTTTCAGTTTTTAGCTTCAAATCAAGTAAGTTAAAAAAATATTTATAATTTTTTTATTCTTGTTAAGATTTTTTGCGATTGGTAGAATGGGAAAAAAATCGTCGTATTCTACAATTTCGACTATAATTCAGAGCTTTTCAAGCTCAAAAAATAGCCACAAGGTTTGCATATTTTACTATAGTCTTAAATCATACTAGAAAATAACATTTTTATCTATTAATCAAATAAGAGTTTTTGTAATTTTAGAATGACTACAAGATTCATACATTTCACTGTAGTTTTAAACCATACTAGAAAATAACCTATTTATCTATCAATTAAACAAGAATTTTAGCAAGTATAATGAGGAGGATGACCATGTCCTTCAAGATTAATATATGAAGAAATGCGTGAGTTTGAGTGTTTTCATATTTTTGGTCAAGATCAAAAAAAGAAAAAGAAAAAATACGAAGAAGAAGATGAGGAGAATGAGAAAAAAAAATTCTAATTACTTTTTTCCTTTTAAATTTAGTTTTTAATTTATTTGAAACGAAGGACGTATAAATCATTCCACATTATTATTCTTATTATTCTTAAAATGAGTGAATTTGTACCAAAACTTTTAAAAAGGGTTTAATTCCTAAAATTTACTATAAAGGGGGTCTATTTCAGCAAATTTCCCCTTTAAATATGTTTCTTGTATTTTGGCATGTGTGAAAATTGTTCATTTCTTAGCTAGGCTATTTTATTGAACCAAAGATAGACTAGACACAAAACAAGTTGGTGAATAATAAATCATGAGTTCATCCATAAAATCTTTTTGGTTTCATCTAAAATATTGATTAATCCAAAATCTTCTTAAGAACTGTTGAATTGTGGTTTCACCAAAGTTTGCGTCGAAAATATAACTCATTACTTTGAGATAAAAGAGTCCTGGTATAATTGTCTTTGGACCTTAAAAATTCCTCATAAAGTGAAAATCTTCATATGGTGAACATTCCATAATGTTATCCCGACTGAAGGGGTTTTCAAGAGGCATTGTATGCTAAATTCTAGCACCTGCTCGTGGTTCCATGATGTAGACAAATCTCCTCTTCACGCTCTCGTGTTCTGTAGAGCCTCCAAAGATTGCTGGGCAGGGAGCTATTTTTAGGAGTTCCTCAGGTCTTGGAAAGGTTATAACTTCTCATTTCTTCTCATTGATACCTTTAATAAGTTTTCAGTGGAGAAAATGGAGGTTTTCTGCATGATTCTGTAGCGGCTCTGGCTAAAAAGGAATAATTTCACTCGTGGCAACCATTGCCATAACCCAAAGACTATTCTGGAGGATGTCGGTCTGAAACTTGCAGGAGTTCCAGCGGGTGTCTAACAGGATTGCGATCAAACCAGCTTCTTATAGCCCTTCCTTTCGGCACTAAAGAGCCCCCCCCCAGCAGGATCTTTATGCTTAAGTGTGGATGCTGCTGTGTTCGCTAAAACAGGTTGTATCGGGCTAAGGGCGGTTATTCGGGACTCTGCTAGAAATGTCATAGGCGTCTCCTTTGTTAAAAAAGAGTAACTTGTTGAACCTCTCGCTGTAGAGCTCTTGGCGATTCGGGAAGGTCCGTGATTTGCTAAAACAAACTCTCCATCCAAGTCATTCGAAGTGAGCAGTGACAGGTCATCGTTAGGCCAAGATCTTTTAAAGTCACGGAACACTAGCATTCTCTTTAAAAATCTATATTTAATAACCCATGTACCAAATATAATATCACTAATTCTCACTTAAAAAAGATTAAAAATATTTTTAAACTCACGGATAACCGCTTAAATATTTATAATTCTTTTAGAACATAACCGATACGAGACTAAAATTTTAAATTCGTCTAATTCATCGAACAAGTGGTGGCTCTTGTTCGCACAGAGGAAAACAAGTTTGCCCACACATTTGCTAGGAAAGCGTTGTTTAATCCCTTTGATGTTATCTGCTTGGGCGACGTGCCTTCTTTTGTATTTTCGGTTGTTGTAGCTGACTTTTCTGCTTTTAATGAATTTGTTTCCTTAAAGAAACAAAAAAAAAAAAAAAAAAAAGAAGAGAGAGTCCTGGCATCGCTTTCGATACGGTACTATAGAAATTGTTCTGAAAAACCGTTGTTCTTTTTAACATTTATGTCTTGACCAAGTCTTTGGTACATATTTGGTTGGTTTGAAAATTTTTCAACTTCTAAAAGGTGATTAAATAAAGATACAATCCCCATGCACAAATATGAAATGGAACCCGAGTCGAAAAAATTAACACGGGCAACGTTGGGGTCTGCGGCAGGTGCCAAATTGTTAAGCTTGCCACGTGAGTGTTTTTCCTTTAAAAAATAAAGAAAAAACAAAAACAATTCTTTCCTTTTTCTCTTTTTTTCGCCTCTCTACTTTCTTCTTCGTCACTGGTAATCTGGTATGACCTAAAATTAATCAACAAATTATTCCGATAGGAACCTAGAGGGAAAGACTTTAAAATTTCTGGCAACAGCGATCAAATTTTTATTTTCTTTTTCGAAGGATCTAATTATCCAACTAAAAGCCAAAAATAAAAACGAAAATTAAGAAGTTAGATTTCAAGATCTCGTACTGTTGCTCAGGATTTTTGTTTTTTTTTTTTCCCTACGAACGTACTGTTGCCGGGTTAAAACTACCTAGTGCCCTCCAACCAAAATTTCAACATTTGATTCGATTTTAATCTAAAGATTGATTTCAGATATTCAAAGGGGAGTTATCTTAATATCCTCCTACCACAAAAAAAAAACCTGCAGGGTTTCATTTACGTTAGTAACTTCCATTATTGTTTTTTGTTGCTGCTGATTGGAAACTCTAATGAATAGTTTCAACATAAAATTGTAGTGGGTTTGTTTGTAAGAATGGGGACAAATGGGAAAAAAAATCCATAGAATGAGAAAACGGATTGAGAATCTGAAGGAAGAACAGAGGAAGAATGGAAGATAATGACTTCCAATTTAGAGCTGAAATTGATAACTGGAGGAGGTGGTTTTAAGTGTTCTTATTCAACAGATTTACTTTACGTTTCTTCTATCTTTTACTTTTTTAATAAACAAAGAATAGTTTTTCAAAAACAAAATAAACAAAAAAAATGACTTGTGCGGCCCACTGTAAAACATAAAATAAACAAAGAATAAGAATGACATGTGAGTCCCATCATAAAGAGAGGCCATCAGCTCGGCAAATTATCACGCTCGGATGAGTAGCATTTTTCTTTCAACAATTGTGGAGTTCGAGGGCAGTATTTAATTAAGATAAACACGTAAGCCACTTCCGCAAACAAAGGCAATTGTACGCATGCTTTCATATTACAACTTTTTTCTTTTTGTTCAATCTAGTTTTGGAAGGATCATATCACAACTTGCTACGTGCATTTTTGTAGTCTTTTATTGTTCTTCAAGTCATCCCGCCCATGCATAGGGTCATGCTTTGTCGGGGTCAAGGATTAAATTATGAATTATAATGAATTTATTTAGTACTATAGGCAAGTATTTTCTTTTTCTTATAATGATCTTAATTAAATCATTATTCATTTCACTGTGGACTTTGGAGTACTTAGCGAGTGATTCCCATTGCTCACTCTTATTTTATCAGAAGATTCTTTAAAAGAAAATGGCAGCAGAGACGTTCTTGAGCCCTGTGATTCAAAAGTTGGTAGAGCTCTTAGCCGAAGAAGTGAGTTTGTTCAAAGGGATCCATAGAAAATTGAAGAGCCTGAAAGATGAACCTGAGATCATACAGCCTTTCCTTAAAGATGCGGAAGCAAAGTCGCAGAAAGGAGAAGTGTGCGACGCTACAAAGCTATGGCTGGGACAAATAAGAGAGGAGGCTGAGCGCATAGAAGTTGTCATTGATGAATACATTTATCGCGTAGAACAACAACATCACCATCAGCGTGCATGCATTGGTTCCCTCCGCATAGCAGGTCACTTCATCAAGGACGCCAACAACTTATTTGTGAACTAGTAATTATATTTTACTTATCTCATCATGAATACTAATTTTGTTAAACTCTACTACAGTAATCACGCTTCAATTGTTATTTTTTTAAAAATTATTTATAAATCTTGATACAAAATTGTAACAATAAGCTTACATATAATCCTTGTATTAAAAAAAAATCACTAGTGATCAACATATCTAGAGCTTAATCAGAAAAAGGAACAAAATAAACTCGAAATAGCATTTTATACAAGTTTATCGTTACATTATTAATTACGTAAATTGTAGTCTCTTCGCGTACTAGCAACTATTTGCACTTTTAATATTTCTCCCTCTTTACATTCTTCAATTAAACTTGATGGGAGGTCATGAACTCGCATTTTCTTTTTCCCAAGTTGTTTATCAACTGCTGCAATAAGACTTTCATCGGAAATCTCTTCTTCAAAACGCCAAATGGTCGTTCAATTGCATTGCGTAAGGAAGCATGTCTAAGGTTAAATACCCCTCTTGCATTTTCTGGCGGGTGTTGCACACTATACTCTTTAAGATGATAACGAGGACTTCGATAAAGAGCAAGAAATCTAGTTTTTAGTTGATATCCTCATCAACTAAGTAATATTTGACAAAAAAGCATAATTCATTCATTAGCATAAATAATAAAGGTTACATTATATGAACTTAAATTTATAATTAGTATTTACCTTGAGGAATGAATAGCCTATCAAGCTCCCTAGAGAGTGCATTATTTAAAACTCTGAAATTAGAGAGTGCATTTCTCAGGCAAGACATACGTAAACTTGAGATCAAATGAGCAAGCAGCTAAAATATTTTGGGTAGAAAAGGACTTTCGTCCTCGGTATTGACAATCGTTATCCTCTATCATTGTTGTTAGGGTTTATATTTTTAAAGTACGTATATTTTATATATTTACGAAATTCATAAAATGACATTTTTCTATTTGAATTTGTGCATAATTTGTATGTCTTTAAATATCAGAAAATTCTTGTTTTATTTATATGACCATAAATTTAGTATTTAAGTATTATATTCATAAGGATTAAATTTATGGATAATAAACTAAACATAATCCGTAATAATTAATTTTAGTATATGATCTTTAATTAAATATTATTAGTGCGGTCCATTAACATAGAGAATGTAATAGTCTTATCAGGACTATTGATGTATTGACATTACAATAGATGTACTTTATATAATTTGATTATATAGGACTGGATTAGATATGATTTGAATCTCACTTAAATTTCATTGACTGTTAATAGTTAAAATAATATCACTAGATAATCATTTATAGATCAATCTTAATCCTGAGTAGTTATAGCTCCTATTTATAATATTATATTCTTTAACATACTTGTTAAAGGTTTGTTTTTTTAAACAGATTGAAATACTTGTATCTTAGGAGCATGATGAGATAAGTAGTTAGGAATATAGCTTACAGATATGGAATATATTCCTTCTATTAGAAAGCTAGAAAGATAATTCCTTGTATATTGATTCAAGGCTTGAACAGTTTGAGTACTCAATTTATAATAGATTTATAAATTAATTGTTCATTGAAGAATCAGTGATACACAAGGATAAAGATGTAATTGGAGAGATAAAAGCATTTATAATTTGAATACTTACTAAATTAATAAAATAATATTTTTTTATTTGAATTTGTGTATAATTTGTATGTCTTTAAATATCAGAAAATTTTTATTTTATTTATATGACTACAAATTTAGTATATAAGTACTAAATATATGAAGATTAAATTTAAAGATAATAAACTAAACATAATCTGTAATAATTAATTAAAGTTCAGAATCTTTAATTAAATATTATTAGTACGTTCTATTAACATTGAGAATGTAATAGTCTTATCTGCATTATTAATATGTTGACATCACAATAGAGATACTTTATATGATTCAATTATATAAAACTGAACTAGATATGATTTAAATCTCACATAAATTTCGTTAACAATTGAGAGTTTAAATAATATCACTAGATGATCATATGTAATTCAATCTTAATCATAAGTAGTTACAGACTCTTATTTATAAAATTATGTTCTTTAACATACTATTAAAAGTTTGTTTCTTAAATAGATTGAAATAGTTGTATCTTGAGAGCATGATGAGATGAATAACTAAGAATATAGCTTACAGATATGGAATCCATTCATTCTATTAGGAAGCTAGAAAGATGATTTCCTTGTATATTGATTCAGAACTTAAATAATTTGAGTACTCAATTTATAATAGATTTATAAATTAATTGTCTATTGGAAAATTAATGTTACACAATAATAAAGATATAATTGGAGAAGTAAACAGAATTTAACCTAGCTCCAATTATAAATTGTCTATAGAGGATTGAACTACATATAATGATTAAATCGATAGACTACTTACTATTTTCTGAGTAAATTAATTTTGTAACTTCAAGAGTGCAATTTCAAATTTTTAGTGAAGTAAAGTTTAATTAACATAATTTATTGGAGCTTGAATTACAAGTTCATAGTCTCCAATTCTACCTCCTACAAATGATATTACATTATTTTTATTTCTGCACACTTTGTCTAAATAAATTATTTGTTTATAATAATTAATTATTATTATTAGTTAATTAATTAATTTAAATTTATGGAAGAATAAGTTTCTTAATTTGTTTAAATTTTGAATTAAAAAAATTAATTATA
>JXTB01000009.1:920548-958978 GCA_002914805.1 Parasponia andersonii
TAGGTTCCCTGTTTATTAAGGAAAACTATACGGAGAAGGTCGCACAAAAACCTGCAGAAGAGGTCGCATGTAAGCATCATGGAGGAGGTCGCATGTAAACATCACGGAGGAGGTCGCATATATTCCATATGTGGAAGGTCGCACATATCCTTCACAGAGGAGGTCGCATATACATCATATACAACCTTAGGATTTTAGACCGTACAACACGAAGTTTTCCGTGAAATTAAGTTAAGATAAGAAGAAAAGAGTCGTCGCTTATCAGTCAATGGTACTGTGGAAAATGCTTTAAAATCTATTGGAGATTCAAGGATTCGTTCTGTTTTTCTTTTTGACATCAATAAAGTGACCAAGTCTTTTGTAGTTAGCTTATTTGAAAGTTTTAAACTTCTGAAGGTGTTGGATTTTGAGCAAACTCCGCTTGATGATCTCCCAAAAGAAGTAGGGAATTTATTCTACATGGAGTACTTGAACTTGAGAAGTACAAAAGTGAATTCCAAAGTCCACTAGGAAGCTATGCAACCTGCAAACATTAGATGTTACTAATACTTTAGTGCATGAGCTACCAATTGAGATTTATAGACTTCGAAATTTGAGACAACTTGCAGCTTACCGAATTGATAAGGAAATTGAATACAATTCAAATTCCTTCCCTAACGCATGTGGAAGCTTATCCTAGTCAAGTTGGTTTCGTGAAAGAACTCGGAAGGTTGAGGAAATTGAAGATTTTGAGCATTTCAAAGTTGACTACAGAAATTGTGAAAATTCTAGTAGACTCCATTGTGAGAATGATCTTGCTTGAAGAGTTGTATTTAACTTCAATGGAGACAGAGGAAATTTTAGACTTAAATTGTTTCATGTCCTCCTCCTTTTCTATGTTATCTGAGCCTTCAATGTTGATTACAAGAGTTCCCCAATTGGATTTCAAAGCTCCAAAATCTGAGGGGATTGAGTCTGCGTTTCTCAAGGTTAATTAATGAACCACTAAAATGCCACAAAAGTTTACCAAATTTAGCACTCCTTCGCTTGTACCAAACTTATCTTGGGGAGGAACTTCACTTTGAGGAAGGTAGTTTTCGAATACTGAAGCAACTTGAACTAATAATGTTGGAAGGACCTAAAGTGGTGAAAATAGAGAGAGAAGCGCTACCTCTTCTTGAGGACTTGGACTTTGGGCCATTCCCATTGATGAAGGAGATGCCAGCCGATATTCAACACATAACACACCTCAAATCTCTTCAAATTATAGACATGCCAAAAGAATTTTGTTGTCAGTTTGCAACCAAATGGAGGCGCTCATTATTGGAAAATCGAGCATGTACCATCTGCCCGCTTCTTGTACCAACGAAGTGAACGTATCAGGAATTGTTATGACAATTTCAAGTTGTGTTGCTCAGAATTGTTGCAGCGGTTGCAAGCTACACATATATGAAAGAAATCAAAGTCTAGACAGGTCTACATCCTAAACTTTATCATGGCAGACTTTGTTGAAATTATTTTGCATTATTATAGAGAGTATCAATTCGTTTCTTTTCTAAGACGTTAAATATCCTAAACTAAGTTCTCAAGGTAAATCGATAAGGTAACCAACAATCATTATTTTCTCTAACAAATTGTAGTAGTATCCAGTAGTCGAGATTCTTATAATTAGAAAATTGTGCATTTTATCCTATTTTCTCACAATTGTTGACGTGTGTTCTTTTTGTTCACGCATGATAATTGTAGACTTGTAATTTGGAATGTCTTAATCTCTACCAAGCATAGGATGGACAGCCACTGCATTTTTGAGGAAGGTGGTTTTCAGAAAGTCAAAGCGCTAATTTGGAAGGACTAAAGCTGGTAAAGGTAGACAAAGAGCGATGAACCCTCACACAAAGAGGTCCTAGATCTGGTCTGAAACTGTAGGTAAGCACGGTTTATTGGAAAGTTAAGCATGTCCAATGTTCTAGCTTCTGGTATAGTGCTGGTATATGTTAAGAAAGAGTAACAAGTATAAGCCCATTTCTGCGGCCTAATGCTAGGCTCAAAATGAAATGAAAAGTACATACGTACTTTCTAAGCCACTTTTTTGAAGATTTTCTTTCTTCTTTTATGACACAAATGCTCGACGTTTATTTATGACAGCAAAGATAGAGTCCAAAAAGAAAACTAGCTTCTTCAACACCAGCTGGTACCGGAATTGTCTCGAAAAGATTGAATTGTCGCTGATGGAAGCAGGGGAATCCTATTTGGTTAGTTTAACAAGATTTTGTATCTGACTCCAATACCTCAACAATATAAGAATAAATGGCCAAGCTGGAGTCATATCTTTCTCAAACATATCATTATGGTGATATGAGCTGTTCTGTTTCACTCAATTCGCAGACTTTGGATCTTAGACATACCAAAATGAGTGAGCTACCAGCAGAGGTTTTAGGAACTTCAAAATCTATGACACCTTTCGATTAATTGTTTTGAACACACTTCTTAGTTATGGTCTGAATCAATTAAAGGGAGTAAAAACACACAATTTATAATGAAATTTAGCCGAATCTGAAACAGATACGCAGGATTTAATGATCAATATACACGTTTTAGATGCAGGGAAAGACTTAACTGGCTTATGAAATAATGAAAGTATGACCAAAAGAACAAGTCTCTTTTACCCTGTTCCCAAAACAGATCGATAAACTAGGATTAGGACAAGGGGCTAATTAACAGAACATAATATTCTTGAGCAAAAGTAAATTTGTGGTTACTTCAATTTTTTAAGTATTTTAAACTTTTAACTTGTTCGCATACATTTTGTTCACATTTTTTTGTCTCATTCGACCTTAGATGAAATTTAACACATTCTTGTACTAATGCTCCTTATCTGATGATTATTGAAGTTGATAATATTATTACTCATTGTCCCCGTCTGTGATGTGGGTTTTTTAGCCCACGAGAAAAATTACACTTGCTTTTAAAGATTACACTCAAAATTTTTAAGATGAGAAATAAAAGCAAAAGTGCATATATTGAAGATTCTTGAGGCAGTAACTTCCACTTTATTTGATCAATTTATCTATCAATTATTCCTCGTTTAGAAAAAATTTCTTTAATAACAGTGAAAGGAAGAAGCAGATCAGAGCTTTGCGTGTTTCTTTTGCATTTTTTGTATTTTGTATTTTTATTTTTTATAATAGCTCTGTGTGTGAAATCCCTTAAGAATTGTAAGGACAAATTGGTTCTTTGACCCGATATATAAAAAAAAATTATTGGATGAATTTGGATGGAATTGGGTCTAGGTTTATTTGGGCGAAAATGTACGAGAAGTTTGAAAATTGAGGTCTAAATATAATTATTTAAGGGTGTTTTTGAGAAGATTTTCAGAAAACTAGGTCCAAGTAAAAATAAGCAAAACAGTTCCCAATTAACCAGAAGTTGACACATGGTGCTATAATTCGAAAATTGCCCATAAATCCCTGCATTTTCTTTTTCTTTTTCGATCTAGTCCATGCAGCAAAAACCCAAAACCCGAAATTCGGCGAAGCTCTGTTGAGTGACCTCTGGCCTCCGGTGCCCCGTGCTACCAACTGGTATCGACGTTCCCCTGACGAACGAAGCTTCCGCCACTAGAACCAGCCGCATCGGAGCCCGCGATAGCCGAAAAATGGTGAAAAACACCGCGGATTCTTTTACTCGCCGAAGCCGATTCCGATTACTGTTCGCCGCGAAACTGGTCACCATGGACTCGACTCCTCAAAGGCAATAGGGTGGTAGGTACCTCGTGTCTCAGTTTTGCTCTATTTGATTTTAATTTCGTTGAAAAATATTATGTCTAAATAGTTATGAAATTGACTTTTTGATTGGACCGTTAGATTTTAAAACTAATATTATTTTTGGAATCTATGTTAAAAATGGTAAAAAATGAGATATATATTGACTATGTTCTAAAATGGGCCCAAAAAATGAAATCAGACGACTCAGATTTGCCGTGTCGTGGGACCCGCATCCAAACTTGACAAATTATATGTCTAATCTAGAGTTTTTGGGTACTCTGAATTCAGTGGTGAAGTCCGTTTCATAATTTGAAGCTCCGTTTAAAAATTAAGTTTTCAAACCAAGGAATCAAAGGTTCGAAAACAACATCCGTTCTTCCAAATGATACCCAAACGACACAAACTTTCTCCATAGCCTTGTAACGCTAGTTGGACACTCGATTGAGGTAGGAATTCGATTACTTGATCTTCAAATTGGTTTAATTTTGATTTTTACATATTTTTGCTAAATATAGAATTTTGTAAAATGATTTATAAAAATTATGTTTATATATATTTTGACCTGATTTTAGATATAAACTGCTCATGAGGTACATCACACTGGTTGGCGTGACATATATATACTATTTGAAACTATTTTCTGCAAGAAATTATATTTTTGGATTTTGATAAAAAAATAGCTGTTATAATGCCAAATTCTTAGAAAATCCAATACAATTTGAGGACTAAATATTGTTTGATTAAAGAGCACTGCATGTTTATTTTGAGATTTTGTGGAAATAATGCATATTCTTATTCTGTCATTCATAAAGCATTCGCATGCACTCACATACTTACGCGGCCGTCGAACTTATGATGCCCATATAGGGTGATCGGACTTATGGTGCCTCTTTAGGTAGCTCGGACTTATAGGTAATCCATTAGGATACTTCCGATATCATGATTGCATACATGATTATATGTTGGCTTGAATAGATATGTATTGGTTTTGATGGATATTTTATAATAGTTTGGAATGTTTGAACTATTAGACTATGATTTCCACTTGGGTTTTGTGAACTGTTTTGAATGGAATACGAACCATGCAGGACCTTCAACATGAGTATATTTCTTATATATATATATATATATATTAAAAAAAACTTGTAATCGATTCTTTTCTGGGCATTAGCTTACCTCTTTCTTCTCCTCAGGTGGTACTCAGTGTGATTTGGACCAGAAGAACTAGATCAAGACATTTGCAGAATAACTAGTTTATTTATATTTTAATAAATTCCTACAAGATTTATGAAATATTTAGATTTGAGTAGGAATTTGGAATTCCATTAAACTTTATAAACTAGAGTATGAGATTTGGACCAGTTTGTATTACTTATGTCTGTATTTGAGTGTGAAATGATTTATGATACATAACTATTAAACAATTGTTTTAATTACGATTTATATTCAATGAGTGACACATAACTCTGAGGATTTATTTTCAATTAAAAATTTTGTGAAGGCCAGTTTTGAAAGGTTAAAGTCCCCAAGACAAATTTTTGAATTAATTGAGTCATTAAAAAAAATTTTTTTCCGTATTTCTATTTTATGAAATACTCATTTTGTCACTGACCCTGGCCTCGGGGTGTGACAGAAAATTTGGTATCAGAGCATAGTTTTAATTTAAAATACTTGGAGTGTGTCACTCATTAAACTAGATTGGACATTTCTTTTAGATAATTCGTGCAAAATCATCATCTTACTAATACGTTAGACATATTAAAATACAGATTAAGAAAATGCCTCCAAGAAGAAGAGTGCCTCAATCTGAGAGAGAACAAGATGCTCCTCCACAATAAGATCCTCCTGCTTTTAATATTTTTGATGCTCTTCAGCAAGCTATGCAGAGTATACCTGGTCATATGATAAGATCGACTGCATAAAGGCTTTAGGGATTTTATTAAGCTGAGCCCACCGAAATTTTATGGTGAACATGATCCTACAGCTGCACTGAGATGGCTTAGGGAAGTTCAAAAGAAATTTGATACTTTGGCAATACCAGCAGAATTTAGAGTGGGTTTTGCAATGTACTTGCTTCAGAATATTGCTGATCATTGGTGGAACACTATTAAATCGACTCATGACACTACCACTATGACTTAGGAACATTTTGATGAACTGTTCAGAAGACATTATGCCAGTGACGACCACATTAATGAGATGCTGAAATAGTATAATATCTTGCACCAAGGTAGTATGATTGTTGATGAATACTATGCGAGGTTTGTGGAACTCTCCCACTATGCCCATACACCGGGAAACCATTTGAGACTTCAAGTAGTTCATTTCAGAACCAACTTAAGGCTAGAGATTCGCACCAGACTTGAGCCATTTCTAATTACTACCCCTATTGAGGCTTATGGTACAGCTCAGAGAATTGATGCTACACTGATTGGTAATAGAGGAACTACTGGTGGATATAATGGAAAAGGTACTGACCGAAAAATGAAAAAGGGTCGATGGCAAGGACAGGGTTCACAGAGCAGTAGACGTAGTGGTAGTTTTGTTTCAACAGGAAGTGAATGTTTTACTCCGTATTCCTACCACTATTATGGTCAACATGGTCATTTTAGAAGAAATTGCCCCAAGCTTTTGTAGACTCCTTCACTGACCACTAGAGGACTACAGGCAAGTCAAGCAACTTCGATACCCATCCCTAGTCAGAAAACTAGGCCCACTCGTTTCTAGAGCTCAACTCCGAATTTTAACTCTCCTGTTCAGCACCAATATCGTCCTCAGGGTTCTACCTTCACCACAGGATGCTAGACCCCTCAGGAATCTGGAACACAAGGAGGTTATGGACAATCTTACAGTAGTACTCCTGGATCTAGTAGTAATCATCCGGGCAGAGGTAGAGAAAACAAAGGAAAGGGGAAAGCTCAAACCTATGCAGTCACTGAGACAGATGGATATGATCAGCCTGGACCTAGAGTGGTTAACGGTATGATCTTGCTTTATTACTCTTGGGCTCAGATGTTATTTGATACCGATGCATCGCATTCCTTTATATCTGTGTTGTTTGCTAACATGTTGGGTTTAAAATCTGAAACTTTTGATCCTGCTTTGAATCTTGATGTTCCTTTGGGAAATGTCTATGATATGTCTACTATATGCAACTCTTGTTCTATCATCATTGATGATTATGAGTTATTAGCTAATTTGATTGTGATACCTATGGATCAATTTGATGTGATTCTTGTTATGGACTGGTTGTTCAAATATAGAGCTATGGTGGATTATCATAGAAGAAAAGTGACTCTTCATCTGAAGATGGGTATTCAGTTATGTATCAAGCTGGTTTGAATCTAATAAGCTTCAGTCCTCTTCTGAGAGCATGTATTGGTGGGAGAAAGAATTGGAATGTTATGGAAGCCTATTTACTATTAATAGAGAGATAGGAACTGCAAATAAATATCCATGGATATCAGTGGTTAGTAAATTTCCTGATGTCTTTCTAGAGGATTTACCTGGATTACCATCTGACAGAGAGATTGAATTCTATATCGACTTAGTTTCTGGAGCTCAACTAGTTTCTATTCCCACTTATCGAATGGCCCCTGTAGAGATGACTAAATTAAGGGAACAACTAGATGACCTATTGTCAAAATGGTTCATCAGGAGTAGTACCTCACCTTGGGGTGTTTCAATTCTCTTTGCCAAGAAAGCTGATAGTACATTCAAACTTTGTGTAGACTACAGAAAGCTAAACCAGCTTATGATAAAGAACAAATATCCTTTGCAAGGATTGACGAGCTGTTTGACCAACTCAGTGGATCCAAATTCTTTTCAAAGATAGATTTGAGATCTGAATACCACCAACTGAAGATTCGTGAAGAAGACATACCAAAAACTGCATTCAGGACTCGATATGGTCATTTTGAGTTTCTGGTTATGCCTTTTGGATTGACGAATGCACCTATAGCGTTCATGGACCTTATGAACAAAATCTTCAGGCCTTATTTGGACAGATTTGTGGTTGTATTTATTGACGACATTTTGATCTATTCTAAGGCTCAGGAAGAACATGCTGAAATTTAAGGATTGTGCTTCAGGCTTTGAGAGATCATCAGTTATATGCCAAGAGATCGAAATGTGATTTCTAGATAGCAGAAGTTAAATTCTTGGGCCATGTGATTTCTCAAAATAGTATCTCAGTTGACCCGTCTAAGATAGAGTCTATTCTAGGATGGGAAAGACCGAGAAATGTTACTGAGGTACAGAGTTTTCTTGGTTTAGCTAGTTATTATCGTCGTTTTATGGAAAAATTTTCGAGTATTGCATTGCCTTTAATCAAGTTAACGAAAAAAGATGTCAAGTTCGCTTGGAATGACAAGTGTGAGACATCATTCATGAAATTGAAGGAAAAACTGACAACTGCACTTATTCTGATTGTCCCTGACAATAGTAAACCATATGTGGTGTACACAGACGCTTTTGGTTCAGGATTAAGATGTGTTCTAATGCAAAAAGGCTTAGTTGTAGCTTATGCTTCTCGTCAAATGAAACCTCGTGAAAAAAACTATCCTTCTCATGATCTAGAATTGGTGGCTGTGATATTTGCTCTCAAGATCTAGAGATGTTACTTGTATGGTGTTAAGTTTGATATTTACTCCGATCATAAGAGTTTGAAATATCTCTTTAGTCAACAAGACTTAAATTTGATATAGAGGAGATGGATTGAGTATATGGAAGATTATGATTTCAATCTTCAGTATCACCTTGGAAAGGCAAATGTGGTAGCAGATGCCTTGAGCCGTAAATCTCATGATATACTTACTTCTTTGATACTTGAAGAATAGAAAAATTCAGTCACTATTGGTGATTATAATTTGGAGTATTTCGAGAGAAACAGTGTTGCTTGTGTTAGCAATATAATGGCTACTCCTTCACTTCTTCAGATAACTCAACAGAGTTAATGCCAAGATCCAGAATTAAGGAAAATCTGGAACCAATTCTAGAATGGTGAACAAATAGATAGTTGGAGTACTAATAGAGAAGGATTTGTACTCTTCAATGGAAAGTTAGTTATAGCTAATGATCCACACCTTCGAGAGACTATCTTGACTGAAGCTCAGAAATCTAAGTTTGCAGTATATTTCAGTAGTACTAAGATGTACCATGACTTAAAGAGGCAATATTGGTGGAAATGCATAAAACGAGACGTAGCTACTTTTGCAGATAAGTGTATAACCTGTCAGCAAGTAAAAACAGAAAATCAAAGACTAATTTAGCCATTGCCTATCCCAGAATGGAAATGGGATAAGATTACTATGGATTTTGTAACGGGATTGCTGAGGACTCAAAGGAAAAATGATGCAGTTTAGGTAATTGTTGATCGAATGACTAAAACTACTCATTTTATACCAATTCGAATTGACTTTTCTCTCAACAGACTTAGTCATCTTTATGTGGATCACATTGTTTGTTTACATGGAGTGCCTTCCAATATAATTTCTGATAGAGATCCAAGATTTACATCTAGGTTCCGGAGAGTTTTACAAAAAGCTTTGGGAATAGAACTAGATCTTAGTATAGCTCATCATCCACAGACAGATAGCCAATCTGATAAAACATTTTAGATTCTAGAGGATATGCTTTGCTCATATATACTGGACTTTGATGGAAGCTGGGATGATCATTCGTCGTTGGTGGAATTTGCATACAACAATAGTTACCAAACCAATTTAGGTATGGCTCCATATGAAGTATTATATAATAGACCATATAGGTCGCCCTTGTATTGAGCTCACACAGAGGAGCGAGTCACTCTTGGGCCAGAATTGATACAAGAGACTACTGAAAAGGTCAACATGACAAGAGAAAGACTTAAGGTTGTTCAGAGTCATCAAAAGAGTTATGCAGATCCCTGAGATGAGAAGTCGTCAAAAAATTATTGGATGAATTTGGACAGAATTGGGTCTAGGTTTATTTGGGCAAAAATGTAAGAAAAGTTTGAAAATTATGGTCAAAATATAATTATTTAAGGGTGTCTTTGAAAAAATTTTCAGAAAACTGGGTCAAAATGTAAATAAGCAAAACAGTATCCAATTAACCAGAAGTTGACACGTGGCATTACAGTTTGAAAATTGCCAATAAATCCCTGCATTTTCTCTTTCTTCTTCAATCTAGTCACTGGAGCAAAAACACAAAACCCAAAATCCAACGAAGCTCCAATGAGCTACCTCCGGCCTCAGTTGCCCCACGTCACTGATCGGCGTCGACGTCCCCCTGCCAGATGAAGCTTCCATTGCCAGAACTAGCCATATCAGAGCCCATGGATTCTTTTGCTCGCCAGAGCCGATTCCGGCCACCGTTCACCGCGAAACTGGTCACCGTTGACTCGTCTACTCACGAGCAATCTAGTGCTAGGTACCTCATATCTCAATTTTGCTCTGTTTGATTTTAATTTCGTTGAACAGTTTTATGTCGAAATAGTTACGGAATTAACTTTTTGATCGGACCGTTAGATTTGAAAACCAATATCATTTTTGGAATCTACATTAAAAACGATGAAAAATGAGATATATATTGACTATGTTTTGAAACGGGCCTAGAAAATGAAATCGGACGGCTTGGATTTGCTTCGATTTGCATATCGTGGAGCCCGCATCCAATTTGACAAATTATATGTCTAACCTAAGGTTTTTGTGTACTTTGAATTCAGTGGTGAAGTTCGTTTCATGATTTGAAGCTCTGTTTAAAAATCAAGTTTTCAAACTAAGGAATCAAAGGTTCAGAAACAACATCCGTTCTTCCAAACGACACCCAAACGATGCCAAACTTTCTCCATAGCCTTGTAATTCTAGTTGGACGCTCGATTGAGGTAGGGAGTCAATTATTTGATCTTCAAATTAGTTTAATTTTTATTTCCACATATTTTTTATAAATATAGAATTTCTTGAAATGATTTATAAAAATTGTGTTTATATCTGTTTTGACCTGATTTGAGATATAAATTGCTTGGGAGGCACGTCACACTGGTTGTTGTATCATATATATACTGTTTGAAACTATTTTCTGCAGGAAATTGGATTTTTGAGTTTTGATCAAAAATAGCTATTATAATGCCGAAATTCTTAGAAAATCCAATACGATTTGAGGACTAAATGTTGTTTGATTAAAGAATACTGCATGGTTATTTTGAGATTTTGTGGAAATGGTGCATATCTTTATTCTGTCATTCATATAGTATTTGCATATACTCACATATTTATGCGACCGTCAGACTTACGATGCTCACATAGGGTGATCGGACTTATGACGCCTCTTTAGGTGGTTTGGACTTACGAGTGATCTATTAGGACACTTCGGACATCATTATTGCATACATGGTTATATGTTAGCTTGAATAGATATGTACTGGTTTTGATGGATATTTTACAATAATTTGGAATGTTTGAACTATTGGACTATGATTTCTACTTAGATTTTGTGAACTATTTTGAATGGAATACTAACAATGCAAGATATTCAACATGAATATATTTCTTATATATATATATATATATGTAACTTGTAATCGATTCTCTACTGGGCATTAGCTCACCCCCTTCTTCCCATCAGGTAGCACTCAGTGTGTTTTGAACTAGAAGAATTAGATCGAGGTATTTTCAGAATAACTACTTTATTTATATTTTGATAAATTCCTACGAGACTTATGAAATATTTAGATTTGAGTAGGAATTTGAAATTTCATTAAACTTTATAAACTAGAGTATGAGATTTGGACACGGTTTATATTACTTATGTCTGTATTTGAGTGTGAGATAATTTGTGATGCATGACTATTAAACAATTATTTTAATTACGGTATATATTTAATGAGTGATGCATAACTGTGAGGTTTTATTTTCAATTAAAAATTTTGTGAAGGCTAGTTTTGAAAGGTTAGAGTCCCCAACGTAAATTTTTGAATTAATTGAGTCATTAAAAAATATTTATTTTTCGGTATTTCTATTTTATGAAATACTCATTCTGTCACTGACATCAGCCTCGGGTTGTGATAGTGTGTTTCATGAATATTATAACTAGTATGATAAATAATTTTCAGGAGAATACAACTATGGAGCAGGATACTAGGTGCAATTTTGAACCTTTTTAATTTGGGTATTAAGTCAGCTAGGAAATAAATGCAATCTTCACTTGCACAAACTTCTGAGAAAAGGAGACATATTATTACGAAGAGTGCTAAATATATTCTCTTTCTTACTGTCTTCTACATTCTTCAGTCTCATTGTTTGATACATAACTTTTACTATTTAATTTAATACTGTAATAACACAATAAATCATGGTAGAATCTATGTGTCAAGTAATGAGATAAAGAGAATGCAAAAAATAGTATAAAAAAAAAATACAACTAACATTTCTCAATTATTACCTCACAAAACCTTGAAAATTGTAAGTAAATACATTCTTTTTTATATTTTCTAATCTCACTATCTGATATGTGGATTGCATTATCTTGTTTAATATTTTTATAATACAATAAATTTATACAAAAATCTGCATATCAACCAATAAGACTAAAAAATTATAAACATAGTGCAACTAACATCCTCAAAATATAAAGATAGTGCACCTAGCATCCTCTTGTAAGCATCGCCACTCTATTATACCTTAGCTTACCAGATTTCATATCCCCGTTTAATACTGTTAAGGCTTCTCAGTAGAGAATGATCTATTGCTATAAATTTGGGCCTATTCGGTAAAATTAAAAGAATAATTTTATGTAATATGAAAATTTTTAGGTCTGTTCGGTAAATTTACTTTTGCTTTCTACTTTTTTAAATTTTCATCAAATTTTAAAATTTTAGACAACAGAATTTTCGTACTTCTAAAAATTATTTAATCCCTTCATGTTTTCATTAAAGTTAGATTCTCTTCTTCTCTCTCCGAAGTCTCTACTCCATGGCCTCTTTTTCTCTCCATCTCCATGGCTTATTTCTCTTCAATCTCCTTAGTCCTCTCTCTCTCTATCTTTAGTCCTTCCTCTCTCTCTCTCCCTCTCTCCCCTTCAGTCTTCAAGAGATAAACAATGATTTTGGTTGAGTATGGAGATGAAACGGTGGAGATGGAGATATGGATGTGGCAGCCATGATTGATCTGCTGCTACCTCTCTCTCTCTCGTCTTTGTTATTGAGCCTCATTTGGATTTGGCCCTGATTTTGACTTAGTGGGAGGAAAGTTAGTGGGCTAAAAACTAGGCTGACTCGTTTGGATTCAAAAGTCTAAAAAGTTCGATTTTCCAAAAAGCCCCTGCACTTTGATTGTCATTGATCTATCGTTTGAAAGAAAATAGGAAAATTTTGGTTTTATATGGTAAAATTTCAAAGAAAAAAAATGAAAAATGCCGGATTTAAAAATTTGATTTTATGACTATGTTTATTGGGCACCATTGTATTATGTGATACAATAAGCAATAAAAATAAAAATAAAATAATAAATAAGTAGAAACAGAGGATGCTAATTCAACTTCAATAATCAAGAAACTAAGCGAGAGAGCCCTTTAAAGTGTACATATATAATTTAAACTTACAACTCATTGCCCAAAAGATGATAATCAATATAATACGTTAGCTTGAAGTACTAAAGTACTTCAACCAATGTTCGTCTTTTTATAGGAAAAAAATAATTTTTATAAATTCTGAAATAATTCAACTAATTTAACCATGAAAAAGAGAAACATGTCTGACAGGAACAATTAACAATTTGTGATATACGCACATAAAATTAATGGCCGCAACCGATCAAATTTCTTGAACATAATAAATTTTGCATACTCTCGAGAAAAGCAGGAGAAGAATTATAAGCAACAAACACAAGTTTTGTACACGCTTGAGGAAAACAAGAACGGACTGCATCACATAATATGACTTTTTTGAGAACGTTACACCAACTTAGTCCACTATTCTTAAAGCGTTGAGCTATTTGAGCCAGTTAACAAGTCTTAATTGAACTAACCAAAATGAATTCTCCAGCATAATATGGCATTTCATAAGCAACAATTCAATCATTCCGAGCCGAATCCAGTACTAGCTGGTGCGGAAGAAGCTTGCAGATTTTGGACTTTAACTTCTGTGTCAAAATAAACATCAAGCGTTCATCACTAGAAAAACCAAAAATAAAGAAATAATATCAGAAGAAAAGGTTTGACAAAGTGGCATAGAGAGCGTTGTATGTACCAGACGTATCACTTCGAGTATAGGCCAGAAAGTGTGCTCATTCTTGCTCTTGCAGACGCTCTAACAAGTCCGATTCACCAAGCTTGTAAACGTCGTAAACGTTTCCTTCCTGTCTATACCAGAAGCTGACAAATGGGACGTGCTTAATTTTCCAGTAATCTGCTCCTATCTCTGGTTGCATGCCAGAAACAAATTCCTTTGGAACATCAACCACTTCCAGATGTTTGAGGTTTTTAAGGTGTTGGATGTCAGAGGGCACTTCTCTCATTAACTGGCTAGGCCCAATTACAAGTTTATCAAGAAGGTCCAATGCTCCATCGTCTATCTTTACCACCTTTAGTCCTTCCAACTTTCTCAGCCTAAGCTCTTTGAGCTTCTGAAAACTGCCTTCCTCGAAATGCAGTTCCTCTCCATCATATGCCTGGTAGAGATTGAGACATTCCAATTTAGGCAAACTTTTGAGGCAGTTCAAAGGTTCACTGGTTAATCTCGAGAAACTTAAATCCAGTACGCATAGATTCGGACTCAAAATCCAGTCTGGCAGCTTTTCTAAGCGCCCCTTCAAAAATAGATATCGTAGGCAAGGAGGAGGACATGAAATGTGCTGTAAATCTAGGATTTCATCTTCACTAATTGAGGCCAAATATAACTTTTCGAGGTGGTTCATCTTCTCAATTGCGGTGCAGAGAGCCTTCCCAATATCTGCAGTTAACTTTGAAATGCCTAACCACCTTAGTTGACCCAACTTATCCAACTCTTTCACAAGACCACTTCCACCAGGGTATGCTTCCACTAATATAAGTGTCTGTAAGTTCTCCAGTTGTCCAATTCCATCAGATATCCTTACTCCACCCAAAGTGTTTAAACCATATTCAAGTTTGAATCTGTAAGAATTGGCAAAAAGATGCCGAAGATTCCGAAGCTTGATAATCTCGATTGGTAGCTCACAGACTGAGGTATGTCCAAGATCCAATGTCTGCAGATTATGTAACTTACCTATAGATTTAGGAAGCACCTTCAAGTTCGTGTCCTTTAAACATAAATACTTCAAGTGGAACAGATTCCCCACTTCTTTTGGGAGATCATCAAGAGGGGCGTTTTCAAAGTCTAATACCTTTAAAAGTTTATACCTTTCAAACAAACTGATCACAAAGGACTTGGTCAATCCATTGATGTTGAAAAGAAATATAGAGCGAACTCCAGAATCTTGAATTGTTTCCAACACATTTTCCATGCTGTTGCATATTGTTAGACGACGATAATTTCCTCTCAGTCTCAACTTCTTCTCATCAAAAAGTTGACAGTAGCACAACTCATCAGCCTTTGATAGGACAATTTCACGCATCAAATGATGGATGCGGCACCATCTATCTACTCTGTAAAGCAACTCAAATGAGACCAAGTTTCTATGGATTAATTCACTCAAGTACTCTTCAGCAACTTGTTCCAAGGTCTTGTCTCCTTTTTCTTTGACAAAACCTTCGGCAATCCACAACCTATACAGTGTATTTTCATGAATTGAGTAGTCTTCTGGAATGATCCCGAAATACAAGAAGCAAAGTTTGAGGTGGTAAGGTAGATCATCAAAACCTAGACAGAGTACTTTCGAAATACTTGTAAGCTGAGGATTCATCTTGAACTCAGAACTGATATTATCAAGCACCTTTTGCCATTCGGATTCAACTTTTTCTTTGGTCGACAATAAACCAGCAATAGCTGCAATAACAAGTGGCAATCCTTGGCACTTGCTAACAATTTCATGGGACAATGTCTCCAACTCTTGCGGACACCGTCTCTCGAAATTACTTCGAAAAGCCTTCTTGCAGAATAACTCCCAAGCCAATTCAGGAGACCACGTCTGCAACTCTTTGACAGTGTCATACGCAGTTTCTTTACAGTAATTAGCAATTCTAACATTACGGGTAGTGATAACTATCCTACTACACTTACTATTAGCAGGCAAAGCATGTCTTATCACTTCCCAAAAATCTGTTTGCCAAATATCATCAAACACAACCACATACCTCTTCGTCTGCAAGTACTGCCTCAAAGGACTGATTATCTCCTGAATTGGGTCACTCTCTTCGACAAGAGATTCTTCAGTTGGACAAATCTGCCTTATCATGCTCCTTACAAGCCTCCCAATGCTGTAAGATTGAGAAACAGTGATCCAAGCATGGCAATCAAAGTGTTCCTTCACAGCTTCATCATCATAAACTCTCTTGGCAAGAGTGGTCTTACCGATCCCGCCTTCGCCCACAAGCGAAATCGTCGAGCGCATCGAGTCACCCTCAACCAAACATTTCACAACCTCCCCCAACGTGGAATCAATACCTACGAGCTCATCTTCCGCCATGAAAAGCGAACCCAATCGAGGGTCATACTCATATTCATTCCCTTCAACATTATTTAGACCCTTGAGACTCGCTCTTTTCTCCCATATCGGTCTCAACCCGTATCGTTCACCTCTATCCTTAATCTTCGTTAAAGACTCATTAATAGTACGAATCTCAGAAGCTATATCGTAACTGGGTTTCAGAGCTTTGACTAAGAAACCTGCCTTGCGGATGAAGCCAATGAATCCACGCCGATGATAGCGACGCTGAGCCACATGGTGAAGGTACTCATCAATGGTGTCTTCGATACGATCCGCAAGCTCGCGTACCTGTTTCATCCAGATTTTCACCGCGGAATCCATGTTACCTCTGTCTGGCATAGAATCTGCATCTTTGAGAAAAGACTGAATGATATCCAGCTCATCTTTCAGACTGGTGATTTCTCCATGAACTCCCTTGAACAACTTGGCTTCGTTGATCAGAAGCTGAAGCAGCTTGTCAATGACAGGTGTAAGTACAGTTTCGGCCATTTTTGTTTCCGTCTGATCTGGTTTTGAATCGAAACAGAGGCAGTAATCGAACTAGTGGTGGGATAGTATCAAAAAGGTTCTTATTTCAGATCAGGGTTCCTGTTATTTTGACTTAACTACCACATGTCCTGTTTGAAGGATATTTGATGTTTTTAATTATAAAAAAAAAAAGTAAATAATAAAATAAAATCATAGTGGCATTTGGTTGGGAAGGATTAGTCGAAGCCATAAGGAATAGACTAGCTAAATTAAACCAGCCTATTTTGTCGTTTAGCATTTTTGGTATTGTACAACAAATTATTTTCCATTAAATACTCTGTAAATAATGTCCTATGATCTCTATAAAAGGAAGAAAAAAAAAGTGTCATGTAATCTGTAGGTGTGAATTGCCTATTTGCAGATCAAAATTAGTTTTATAATTCAAATAATCGTGTCGAATGTCAAATCAATAAACGTTTCAAAAACGCAAATCTTGAATACAATTTAATAAATATATTATATATTTGATTTATATAAGATAGTTACTCAAAATTGATACAGTTATTTATGTTTTGACATAATTATATATTAATTAATTAAAAAAATATGTAAATACGTTTAGAAGTAATTAAAATTATTCTTGAAGCATAAAAATGTAATAAGTACGTCATATTTATATCGTGTAGCATTGACATAGAACATACTAATTTAATTAAATATATTATATAAATTATTTTTGCCTTAAGAGAATGGATTCAAAACCCACAAATTTTATTATTTGTATTATACGTGTTGACTCAAAAATTTATTATGTCACCTAAACTTATTTATTTTTTGTCATTTTTAAATCATTCAAAGTTATTGAATTTGGGAACAAAGACCTTAAATGATATGATTCTAAAAGTTGAAACTTAAGTGCTACAACATTAAAAAACTATTAAAAATCTAGATGATACAACGTCAAAAGATTAGTGATACTTAATCTAATTGGTAATCACACTTGCGTCTAATGTTGAGTTATAGAGTTATTCAATTAAGTCCTCCTTATGATGCATGCTTATTAGATGGAGCATCTTGTCTACTAAGAGATTGCCATGGTAAGTCACATACCCCAACTTATGTTATCCATAAACCGAGTATAAATATGTCCTATTCTCCTATAGATGTCAAATGGGATAATGTTGTGCCGACATGACCATAAATAGTAAGGCCTACTTGTATGGTACTTGTGCTAGCTTGAGCTTAAAAAGTTTTGGCATGACACAACCCACGGGCAAAAAAAGAAAAAGCAGCGAACTTACTTCAAAGGTTGAGACCTAAAAATAAGGGGTATTTACCTAATTTTTTTATAGGAATTCAAGGTGTTTATTTTTGTTAGCCTAAGATTAACTATCCAAGAGAGAGGGTGGATTAAGTTTTAAAATTTTTTAAGAAATTTTTCAATTATGTGTAATCATAGATCACTCTTTTAAAACTTTTAAGCTAAAGTAATAAAAATACTAAATATTTAACAATAATACCAAGAAAATAAAGCACAAAAATTATCAAATAGTTTAGAATAAAGTAAAAAGTATAGGGATAGAGAAAATACAAACTCGATTTTTACGAGATTCGACAAACACGAAGATTTACCTACGTCCTCCGCCTTTGGCAACTTCTTTTGAGCTTTCTACTATCGGATCAAGATTATAGGCTTGACCGACCCTTGTACAAATAGAGTGAATTCTTCTTAAATCCACCTTAGCTTTTACAATAATCTTGATTCTGGTTCTATCACGCCTAATCTTAGATTGTTTTGACTCTAGTGATAACCTCACTTATACGAATTGTTTAGACAATAGTGTCAATCTCATCAATACACGGATTGTATAGACTCCGGTAGCAACCTCACTTATACGGGTTGTTTATGACTCTGATGCCAATCTCGCCTATGTACGAGTTATTTATGACTCCGGTATTAACCTCATCTCAACTTAAATGATTTTATAATATAAGAGTAAACACACTCACAAATTCTCATTACAAAGTAATTAACACAATTTTGGCTTAGGAAATTTGAAAATAATACACAATGAATGCTCTAAGATTGGCTCAATATGATTTGGAAGTAAAATTGATGTAAAAATAGGCTAAAACACTTCAAGAGTAAATGAATATCAATTTATTGTTCATGCTCTTGTCTTAAATGCTCAAATGAGGCTCTACATATAAATATCTAAGAAAACTAGCCGTTTATAGTATTATTAGTTTTCTACCAAATATTTGATCGACCAAAATTGATTTTGGTCAAACCTATTTTTGATCATTTTTCAAACTTTGATAAGATTTTTGGCATTTTTTAGATTTTAACAATTTTTGACATTTTTCAAAAACTGACTTCTTAATTTATTTTAAACACTTTAAAAACATTCGAAATCTATTATAAAAGAATATTTTGGCTATTGCAAACTTATTTTAGTTTCACAAAAATATTTAACAATAATTTAGAAAGTATTCATCTCAAAATACATTCTAATTTGCAAATTAAAAATCTTTTTTTAGCCTATTTTAAATAATCATGATTTCATATATATTTGTAACTTATTTAAACTTAATAAATCATATTTTAAAGAATATTTTGTACATTTAAATAAATCATTATTTTCTATTTTCAAACTTTTACGATAAAATAATTATTTTAAGTTTAAGATAGTTTGAAAACTCTTTTAAAAGCATGAGCCAATGCAAAGAAAAACTATGTGCAATGAACTAAATCAAATACAAGACTAAATATGAAATATACCCTATCTAAATATGGTCTTATATCTTGATTGTCCATCTTCAAGCTTGATTTTAATCAGTCCAATATGCATTTATCTTCGAGCTTAATTCATTGATTAACTTGAGTCAGAACTTTTAAAGCTATTTTACTACACACTCATATTAAATCATTAGCACTACATCAAATGTTTGTTATTCAAAATAAGAGTGAGTAAGATTAAAACTTTAATTTCTCAACAATTTTTAGGTGTCACGAACACACTTGTCTTCAATATCTAGGCTCGACGTTAAAATCCTCACCCTTAATAAAAAAAAATAATGAGAAAAATAATATGAACCTTTACATGACTGATCAATCCTTTTCAAACTTGGCACAATACCGAAAAATGATTTGGCGGTGCGAAGAAGAAAGGCCGGTATACTAAGATTGCAAAAAATAAATTACCTTGATCTATAATTCGATTTTTAACTTAATTAAGTTATTCCACATTCAATTCTATGTTCTTTTGTAAGATTATATTTATAACCCCCTACTAGCACTCGAAAGCGTAGCAAAATCAAATTAGCATAAAGAAAAATACTAAATANATAATATATTATAATGGAATCTATGTATATAGGCCCGCTTGGGATAATTTTTACTTCTTAAAGTAAAAGTTAGATCTTCCTGAAAAAATTAGTGGTTTTATGCTTCATTAAAAAGATCTTCCAATTAAGAAAAGATCCTTTGACTATTTATCTAAACAACCTCAAAATAATTTTTGGATTCTAAAAGATCTTTAGAAGTTATGCCAAACAGACCATATGTCAAATAATAAGACTAAAAAGGTGCAAAAAAGAATAAAAAATAGTCATTTGTCAAATAATAAGACTTAAAAGATGCAAAAAAGAATAAAAAATAGAGTGCAGTTAGTATTTGTCAGCTTAAATAAAAATTTGTATAATTAATAGGACAATGACTAAAGAGAGTAAAAATCCTGTGTCTTGTCTGAGCAATGCCCTCATGACTCGTGAGTCTCACAACCTCGGGAAGAAAAAGCAGGAGTTGAGCATGAAAGCATTTTTAATAAAGATAAAAATAAAATCAAGAAGTGTACCTAAAAAGTAAATAAATAAATAAATAAAAGACTTGTTAGCTGTATACACACGTTTCCATTTGAATGATAGTTTCATCATATCACGTGCCACATAATTGTTTAAATAATTTGTTTAATGAATTCGAAAACATTACTCTTATTTACCAGTATGTATTTATCTCACAAAAGTTGCAAGTCCAGTAAATTCAATGAAAACTATGTTAAAATGCGCACGTAAGCCATTCTAAAATATCCGGGGAAAAATAATAAAAACGTTTTCCTTTAAAAATATTCCAAGGGCACATTTCATCATACCTTCTAATAACATATATGGGCACCACCAATACTGTAGGTACTATTTTATTTTTTTTTACCTATTCATATGTATTATTTTACTTAATTAAAAATCATCACACATATTTTTTCATAGTTTTTCATAATAAAGGATAAAGAGAGAAAAATATTAAATAATAAGTATTAATTTTATTTTTATTTACAAATATTTAAATTATAATAGTCATTATACAATAACTAAGAAAAATACCTATAAACAGGCTAAAAAAATACCTATTAAATTAGAAAAAATATATATATATATATATATAGCACCAGTCGAGATCAAGTAGGTATCTTTTTTGTACTTTGTATTATTTTAGTTAATTAAAATTTATCAGACACATCTTTTCATGATAAAAGGTAGAGATTGAACGATATTAAATAAATATATTTATTATTATTATTTTTTTCTGACTATTTGATAACTATTAGATAATGATTCAACGGTTAAATATATATATATACAAATAAGTAAAAAAGTAAAACAATTTCTAAAGTACTGGAACAAAAGAGCTGATAAACCATGATTAACTGATAACATGATCAAGAACTAGTAATTTATAAGAGTGAGTACTGAAGTGGCAACTGGTTACAATATTCTAAGGGAAAATTTATTTTTTTTTAAGTAACTAAGATGCCATTTGATAATATGTTTCTTTTATGTTGTTTTAAATGAAAAAGTAGAAGTACTTTCTTTTATATTGTTTTTTAAATCAAAAATGTGTTTAGTAGCTATATTTTTATTTTTTGTTTTTAAAAGTAAAAATATGTTTGGTAATCATTATTTTTTAATTTTGATAGTAAAAATACACAAAAAAAATAATGCAAAATAAAGTACCCACTTTCAAAGATGACTTTGAATTTTAAATATGTCGTAAACAAACAGAGAATAATGAAAGAAAAATGGAGATATAATAGAAAAAATTGAGAAATAAAGAGATGAGAAAGAAAGTTGAGAGATGGAGAGACGAGTGAGAAAGTTTGACAAATATTTTAAATCAGCACAAAGAAAATTATTGTAATAATTAGTTACTTCTAAATAATGCTTAACGGTTTTTTTTCTCCCTGTATTTTGTTGGAGAAAATGACATATATAGTGAGGACTATTTTGAGTATCATTGTCTTTTTTATGATTATGATTTGAAATAAGTTTATTAGGAGTAAAACTTGAGTCCCATGTTGACAAAATTATGCAAACACGACTCTGAAACTCATCAACCTAGATAGTATCACCTGAAATTATTTTTCTTTTTCAATCCAAGAAGAGAGAGAGAGAGATAGATTGGCAAAATTATGCAAAAACACCTCTGAAGCTCACCAACCTAGATAGTACCACCCGAAATTATTTTCCTTTTTAAATCCAAGAAGAGAGAGAGAGAGAGAGAGAGAGAGATTGGCAAAATTATGCAAAAGCACTTCTGAAACTCACCGACCTAGATAGTACCACCTGAAATTATTTTTCTTTTTAAATCCATGAAGAGAGAGAGAGAGATTGGTAAAATTATGCAAAAACACTTCTGAAACTCACCAACCTAGATAATACCACCCGAAATTATTTTCCTTTTTAAATCTAAGAAAAGAGAGAGAGAGGACTGAACTATTTTTAGAGAGAGAAATAAGAAAGACCACCCCAAATCAATTTCAAAATTCAAAATCCGACGGGAAATTAGCCTCCAAAAGGTATAAAATCTGTTTTCCGTGCTATTAAAGACTGAATAAAAGAGAAAAGCTTAATCTCATTTCGTTAGTCTTGGAATAGTATAGAGTACCTTACTTATACAGACTACTAACAAGAATCCGTTATAATAAACTAACTAATCCTGATTAGAACAGTACACATGGCCTAACTGACTAACTAATCAGATAACCAATGCTTGAATAGTTTTCTCTAACACTTCCCCTCAAAGTCAGAGTGGATAGTGAAACTACTCTGACTTTGTCTCGTATTTGAAGAAACTGAGTACTAGAGATGGCCATGGTAAGAATGTCTGTACTTTGATCTTGAGCTAGTACATGTTTAACTTGAATAATTCCTTGTGCCACTTTTTCTCGAACAAAATAGAGATCTAGCTCTATATGTTTGGTTCTGGCATGTTGAACAGGATTGAGAGCTAATAACACTATACTTTAGTTGTCGCACTAAATTACGGGTGCTTGTGAACATGGTACTTGTAACTCTGCTAACAAGGACTAAAGCCATATCAATTCAGCTACCAAACTCGCTAAACTTCTATACACAGCTTCAGTGCTTGAGCGAGATACAATATGTTGCTTCTTTGATTGCCAAGCCACTAAGTTAGAATCGAAGTAAACACACAAGCCAGAAGTAGATCATCGATCAACCAGATCAGATACTTAGTCTAGATCACATAATCCTATAAGATTTAAGGATGAACTTTTCTGCAAGTTAAGTCCAAAATCCAAAGTACTAGCCAAGTATCTCAAGACTCTTTCCACCACTTTCTAGTGAGCTTCTAAAGGAGCTTGTATAAATTGATACACTCTATTCACAGAGTACAATATATTAGGTCGAGTAATAGTTGCATACTGTAAAGCTCTAACTATACTCCTATACAGTTGTACAGCTGACTACTTGTCATAGGAGTGTTTAGAGCTTTTGCATACTGCATCTTAGCTATACAAAGAAGATCTTTGATATACTTTGTTTGTGACAAATGAATACCATCGTCACTCGTGTGCACCACTTGGATGCCAAGAAAGTAATTAACTTCCCCAAGGTCCTTGAGTGCAAAAGCTTGATTTAGCTGAGTGATAAGTTATGAAACAATACTAGAATGTGACCACATAACTAGGATATTATCTACATAAACCAGCAGATAAGTAAAATGAGTTGGAGTGATTCTAATAAACAAAGATTGATCTGACTTAACAGATCCAAAACTAAGAGAAAGTAGTGAACCGTGTAGTTTATCAAACCAAGCATATGGTGCTTATTTTAGGCCATATAATGCTTTGTTGAGTTCACATATGAAGTTGGGGGACTGAGGTTCCTCATACCCCGGAGGTTGAGTCATATAGATATCTTCTTTCACAATGCTATTAAGAAAAGTATTGTTTACATCCAGCTGACGGATACTCCACCCTTTGGAAAAAGCTATAGTTAGAATTATTCGAATAGTTATTGGCTTGATCACTGGAGAAAAAGTTTCATTAAAATCAAAGCCTGGAACTTGATGAAATCCTTTGGCTACTAATCTGGCTTTATACCTGTAGACTGTACCATCAGGATTTTATTTAACCATAGAAAACCCATTTACAACCAATAGGTTGTCTATTAGGACGAAGAGGAACAATTGACGAAGTATTATTACAGATATGAGCCAGATACGCATCTCTCATAGCCAATTTCCAATACTTATGTTGTAAAGCTTCTGCAACAGAACCTGGTTCTCCTGAAGCCACAAACACCTTAGGTTTATATATGCTAATTAGACACAACAATGGTAGAAATAGATGGGACTGGTAGAGAAAAAACATCACTTGCAAGATCAGTAAGAGCAGAACTAGATTCTTGAACACTAGAAGGAACTATAGATGTATGGTTAGGACAAGATACATGCGGGACTGCTTTAGTTTCAGCATTCCTTCGCGAATCAACAAGTATGGAAAAAAATTGAATAGGAAGAGGCACTGTTGGATTACCTGGAGTACTTGAGAAAGACTGTAATTCTGGTCTAGAACCAGCTGGAAGTGATGCTGTTGCAAATGGAAACAAATCTTCATTAAAAATGACATCTCTAAAGATAACAACTCTGCCACTAAGATGAGGACACTTATATCCTTTATGATTCAAGCTATACCTTAGAAGGATACATTGTGCTAATCTAAACTCAAGTTTATGTTTATTAAATGGTCTAATATTTGGAAAACATGCACATCCAAATATCCTAAGAGTAGAGTAATTAGGGATAGTACCAAAAACAGCCTCAAAAGGAGATTTTCCTCCGAGCAGTAGTGTAGGGAGCCTGTTAATCATTTAAACTTGTAGGGAGCCTGTTAATCAGATAAACTAAGGTTCTGAAAGCTTCTAGTATTTCAATGATAGAGAGGCTTTGGCTAAGAGAGCTAAACCATTCTCAACTATCTGTCTGTGTTTCCTCTTAGCCACTCCATTTTATTGATCAGTTAAAGGATAAGACACTTTATGATGGATGTCAAGAGCTGTAAGATGTTCAGAAAAAGCTCTATACTCATCCCCCCTCCCCCCAGTCAGATTAAATAGCATTGAGTGTAGTACCAAACTGTAATTCAGTATGTGCTTTGAAATCATCAAAAGTTTTGTAAGCTTCAGATTTGTTTCTTAATAAATACAACCAGGCATAATGTCTAGAGGTTTATGATACTCAGTTGTGAAAATAGGAAAAGGAAATTTATGTATTTTACTAAGATATCAAGCTTCACAGAAAGAAAGTTTGATTTTATTGATATAAGAAAGGTTATATTTAGTGAGAATATTATGAACAACTTGTACAAAAGGAAGGCCTAGCCTAGAATGCCATAGATCAAAACTATTCAAACCAGAATTTGGAGTACTAGAACAGAAATTAGTATTACATTGAGCAGGAAACTGAGACTATATGTGAATTACAATGAAAAGAAGAGGAAAATGATGATTTTGGTGAAATGTCTTGAGGTGTGTCAAAGACATAGAGACTATCTTTAAGCTTGCCTGCCATAAGAACATGTTTGGAAACCTGGTCTTTAACAAAACAATGATTAGAAAAGAAATCAAAAAAGACATTGTTATCAGTGGCAAACTTCAAAACACTTGCTATATTCTTAGTAATAGACTGGACATGTAAGAAATGATTTAAAGTGAGAATTCTAGGAGTAAACTGAGAAAAAAAAGAAGATTGATCAATGTGTGAGATGTTTAAACCGATTCCATTACCCATGTGAATCTGATCAGTGCCATTATAGTCTTATTTAGTCGCTAGATTGTTGATATCAGGAGTTAGATGATTTGTAGCCCCAGAATCTGAATACCAGCTTATATTAGTCAAATTGCAACCATTGCTGATATATATGAATTGGAACTAGAAGTTGAACCATATGATTGAGACCTGTAAACCACTGAAATATTTCATCAAGTATGTGCCAACACTGGAGAACAATATGACCCAATTTTCAACATAATTGTCACTCTGGTTGAGCAGAGTTTCAGGATTGCCTGCCATTGTGTGACTGACCTCGACTATTTGAAAAATGACCTCCATTGTGATCATTTCAATTAAAAATGTAATCTCTGCCTTGAGAATTTGAATTCTGAAAGTTTTGAAATCCCAGACCATTGAAACCATGATGCCCTCCACGATTCTATTTCTTATAATTACGATGAGTTGCAAGATTAGCTTGGCTTAGAGGTGGTAGAGCAGAGTCAAGTTCCTTAGAATACTTCTCAATTCTTGATTCTAAAGCCAAAATTAAAGCGTCCACTTCTTGAATCGTGTAGGAATTAGTACGAAAGATTATAGAGACCACAGAGGTATCATATTCTTCATCTAATCCATTAAAGATTACTTCAATATGATCAAAGGAAGATACTTGATGACCAATCGAAGCTAATCTATTAACACAACTCTTGATCTTCAGAAGAAATTCATTGAGAGAACTCGAACCTTTTTTAATGTTCTAAAGCTCAGTCTTCAATTCAGAGATCTTTGCTCAAGTTTGCAAAGCGAAAAATATCTCAATAGTGCTCCGGTTCTAACTCGCAGTCGTTAGAACACTTTCAGTCATCGACGATAGTAGCCATGACACCCATAACCGATCTTGCTGAATCCGGTAAGAGAATTCTGGATTTACACCACTTCGAACTTGATCCTGTTCATTAAGAAATTGAGTTGTTGGAGATCGAGACCCATCGATGAAATAGAGAAAATTGTGGCCACAAAAAGCTACACTGACTTGTTGCTTCCAAAGAAAATGATTCTCATTGTCAAGCTTCACCGAGTCTATATGATTGAAGGTCACAGGTACAAGAGGGGATGAGCTGGTTAACGCCATTGAAGACTGAACCACCATTGAAGCTTCTCAGAGCTCTGATACTTGAATAAAAGAGAAAAACTTAATCTCATTTTTTAGTGTACAGAGTATCTTACTTATACTGACTAATAACAAGAATCTGTTATAACAAACTAACGAATCCTAATTAGAACAATACACATGGCCTAACTGACTAATTAATTGGATAACTAATGCTTGATTAGTTTTCTCTAACACGTGCTCTTAAGCTCTCTATCAATCATCATTTTGCATGATTTTACCCAAATGGTGAAAACTCGCGGTTCATGTAGTTACGATAGAAAGTGAAAACCCTACTAATAATCCACTGCCTTAGCCCATTCCTATTCCCGTCCTCATCTCCGTCTCTGGCACTGGCCAAATATCAAGCCCGAAAAGCCCTAAAGAATGTCATGACTTCATAATTATTACCATAATTTTTTGCATTTTTTGGCATAGAATGGTGAAGAGTTGCGTACAATCGATTCTTGAATTGGTGAACTTGGTCACAGGGATTCTTGGCATGGCCATGATTTTATATGCCCTGGTGGCTTATTAAGGTTTGGTAGGGTGATTTCGCCTTTAGAGATTCAGATAATCCTACTCTATGGTATCATATAATTTTTTTTCCTCTTAATTTTCCTTCTATAATATTTTTTTTTTTTGTTTGTTTTCATATTTTGTCTATTTGGTTATCAAGAATTTGAAAAGTACTTACGGTTAAGAATGCATGATTAGTTAAGAAATATCTATTTCCCAAAAAGGGTTCAATATATCTCTAAGCAATTCTATATGGTACAGCATTGTTAAGTAGTGGAATGAGACCACATTTATAGAGGATTTGGTATTATTCTTATATGACTATTTTCTTCTTGTTATTCAACTTAGTTTAATAAATATTTATGATTTGGAGGAAATAAGAGGGAAAGTAAACGAGGGTATAAGATTTTGTTCGGTTTAACTTTTTTTCCATAAAAATTATAGTATGTTCACAAGTAGTTCTGTTCAAATTTTTTTTATAATTCATTGTGCTTTCGATCTTGTTTCATTGCTACCTTTGTTTGAATTCGCTTTGAAGCATTTTCAGGTTCATTTACAATTTTCTTGGTCTCGGGATTAGCTTGTGTATGATAATAAGCTCTGGTCATAATGCTACAGCAACTGCAAATTGTTGTTGCCTTTATTTGGTATCCTTTTAACTATATATCTATATAATATATTCCTTTTGGGAATAAATGATATCATGCCGGTGGAGATTTGTTGCTATCTTAGCTACTTTTTTCTCTCTTATTGAACTTTTTTTTAGTGTTTCATTTTTAACATGTGATATATCTTATATTTGTTGCGATTACATAAATCCAATTCTGATATGGAATTGGCCATACGTACGTCAAAGGGGAAAGTAGAAGCATCTAGCTGGTGAGGAACAATTGTTGTGTTTGCAACATAATAATGGAGTACTTCTATTATGAGAACTCTTTGGTTAATGATGAAGGTATGGAAATAGATATATGTGGAATTTTAGTACCATTTAAAAAATTACAAATGACACTAATATCTAGTACAAAGATTCATGGAGATACTAATGCAACATAGTAATGAGTTAGTTGAGCTTCACATTTTTTATAGTCAGAAAGATGTTATGACTAAAGGTCAAGTCATTCTTAATGTAAAGTCAAGTCCTTCTTGAGTTAAGGTTAAGTCCTTCCTAACTAGAAGTCAAGTTCTTTTTCACCTTAGTTATTTTTTATTTGAGGTCAATTTATTTTTGACTAAAAATCAAGTTGTTCTTGACTTAAGGTCCAGTCATTCTTGACCTTAGTTATTTTTTACTTCCAAACAAATTATGTTTGACTTTTGTTTTAGGAACAAATTATTTTTGACTTAATGGTTATATAATTGTCCTATTTTTTAGCAGGAAGTATAGTGTATTTGTCGTCAACTACCTAGAGTTCTTTATGTCTGATAGTCAATTTCCAAGGTTGTATATTTGTCATCTACTGTGCAGAGTTCTTTATGTTTGATAAGTCCGTTTCCAAGTTTTCCATTTACAAAGAATAGAGATATGGACACTTTTTGTATACATGTCGTATATTTTGTACGAATTGGATGGATCTTGAACTTTTTAGATGGTCATTTGTTGTCTATGATTGGCGTACCTATCCTCATTGCCTAAAGTTATGTATTGACTAGAATATAATAAAATACAGTTAAAATAGGTCAATTTGTTTTTTTTTTTCAAGAAGGTTATATTGTTTTTCACTTCATGTCAAAATGTTTTTTTACTTTAGGACAAATTACTTCGCACCTGAGGTAAAATTATCCTTAACTTGGTGTCAAATTTGTTTTCTTTTTTTAACTAAAGACATTAAGACAGCAACCCAATATACGTAAAATGGCGATTAATTTTCGCATCAAACAAATGAATAGGACATACATAATAGATAGGTTCAAAGTTCACTGAATTTAGGTCAAATTATTTTTTACTTAAGGTCAATCTATTTTTGGCTTCAGATCATATTGCTTCTGACATTGGGTCAAATGTTTTTGACATTAGGTCATATTGTTTTTTACTTTTCCCATAAATCTTTTTCATTTAAAGATGAAACTTGGTATTTGTTGGAATTTCCCTAAATATTAAAATTGTGAAAGAAGCCAAAGTTTCACATTGATATAAGATAGAGAAGAAGGGAGACTTGAGCCCTATATTAAATAGTTATCTCCTTGGTTGCTAATCACCCTTAATTAGAAGTATTTCAAATATTTCTTTCTTCTAATTAAATTTCTTTCTTTTTTTTTTTGTGTTTTCATTTTCAAGGAGAGTGTTTTCTTTGTGTAAGAGAAGTGTTCAAAGAGTGGTGGCAAAATGTGTGAGTAAGAGAGCATTTGTGAGAGCACTAGGTATATTAGAGTTATTAGGTAGAAAAAAGAAAAATCTATATGATTGTAAAAATATTTTATATATTGGATTTCTTTTCTAGGACAATGATTTTTCTCCTGATTTAGGAGTTTTGTACTTAAATTCTTGTACTGTAGCGATTGTTTTTATTTCATGTATTTATTTCTCTATTATTTTGATAATCGTAGAAGTAAAATCTTGAGAGCGGTGAATCCGGGTCGGTCAGATTCTCAACAAGTAGTATCAGAGTAGGTAGGTTCTTTAGTGCACTAGAGCTTGGTGTGGTTTAAGAAAAATTTTCTTAGTATTTTTTCAAGCTAAGAGTGTAAATCAAGATGTTAAGAATCAAATTTCAAGTCCAATTAGGGCTGATATGGAGAAATTTGATAAGAATATCAATTTTGGCTTGTAGTAAATACAAGTCAAAGATTTGTTGATTCAATCAAGATTTCACAAGCCTTTAAAGAGCATAGATTTTGAGAAATCCAGTATGAGTGATGAAGACTTGGAAGATCTGGATAAGAGAGCTGCCAATGCGATAAGCATATATTTGGTTAAGAATGTTCTTACTAATCTGCTTGGAATAACGATAACCAAGAATCTCTAGGGAAAGCTTGGAGAGTTGTATCAAGCAAAGGGTATCTCAATTCGAGTGTATTTGAAGGAACAATTTTATACGCTACGTATGAATGAAGGTACGAAAATTTTTAATCATCTAAATATCTTAAATAATATCATTTCTAAAATGGAGGCTATTAGAGTTAAGATTGAAAATGAAGATAAGGCATTATGATTCATCTGCTCTCTTTCACCTTCCTATGAACATATGAAACCTATTCTGGTATATACGTAGGAGACTATAGTTTTTTCTAAGGTCATAAATAAACTATTATCTGTAAAAAGAAAGTTGATAGGTAGTAAAAGTAATGTTCCATCTAAGGGTTCAATATTGGCAGTTAACACTAATAAGAAAAATTTCGGAAAAAAGAATATAATATACTAGAGGTGTAGACAATTTGGGCATCGTAAAAGAAATTATCCAAAAAGGTGGAGCAGGTTCGACTAAAAGCTCTAAGTCTAAAGATATTACTAATATTATCTTCTACAGTAGAGACGATGATTTTATTCTTTGATTAGAATACGTATATACTTATAGAATGCCTCTGATCTCTAAAGATGCTATAAAAAATAATATGTCATATTAGCGGCGAGTTCAGGTTCACAAGTTTGTACATAGACATTAGTTTGGCATTGATGCACGATGTGTAGTAGATGATGTCGATGGTTAATGAGCTTCTAGGAAAAGCCAAACATGGAAGTTGCACCATAAGTTTTCAACAAGGATTTTCGACATGAGCCAAAGTAAAATTCTTAGAATTCATCAATTCTAAGTGTATACTGATATAGTAGAGTATGACTATTAGTGAAGACAGTGTTTATAACGGAAGTTATGAATATTTTTATTATTTAGCTAAAGTGGAGATTATTGGAATTTGGCTAAATATTAAAATTGTGAAAGAAGTTAAAGTCCCACATCGGTAGAAGATAGAGATGAAGGAAGGCTTGAGCCCTATATAAGGAGATTATCTCCTTAGTTACTAATCAGTCCCAATCAGAAGCATTTCAAATATTTCTTTCTTTTTTCTTTGTATTTTCTTTGTGTAATAAGGGTGTTCAAAGAGTGGTGATGAAAGGTATGAGTGAGAGTACTAGGTGTATTAGGGTAATTGGTTAAAAAAGAAGAAAATTTATGTAATTGTAGAAATTTTTTATATAGTAGAATTATTTTCTAATGCAGTAGTTTTTCTCCTGATTTGAGAGTTTTTCACTTAAATTCTTGTGTTGTGGTGATTGTTTCTATTCCCTATTTTTATTTTTTCTGTTATTCTAATATTCATAGAAGTAAGATCTTGAGAGTGACAAATCTAGATTGGTCAGATTCCTAATAGTATTGTCATATTCACTCTTCTTTAGCTAATGTAGAATTTGATGGTTTTTCATAACCTTGATAGATGAGCTTCCCAATTCAAATACATATTTAATCTGTATTATGTATCGTTTGGTTTCAACTCAAGTGTCTCATATAATATTTCCAACAAAAAGATAATATGATAAGCTACTGCGAGCTAAAACACCCACGTTTTTACTCGGTGTAAATGTTATTTCGTCTCAACGATCATTATACTTTACAAAAACAATAAAACTTGTCATATCTGTGAAAGAAGTACATGTAAAATATTAGTCAATCAAATTAATACTAAAGTTTCATATTAACCCACTAGTTATAAAGTTTTTGCCAATAGTCAAGATTATAATGATCTTAGAGTTTAGTATTATAATGACCTCGAATAGTTAACATAATATTGACCTGAGGTTAAGATGATATTAATCTAGTTATTGGTCAATTTGTTTTGACTATAAGTCGAGATTAATTTGATTTGAGACATTGTAACTAACTAATAAGAAGATACATATACCAAAACATGTAATTTTTGGCAATTTTTGGCACATTAATCTCCTGATCAATATTATTAGACCTTCTAGATATATTACTAACTCAATTTCAACCACGAAATTACACTATATGAAAACTACCCTAACTTACCTTTAAAATTCCAAAAACACCAAATCTTCGACTTATGGTTGAGTCTATGTTATAAAATGACAATAGTCGACCAAGAATAGCTGGAAAACAACTTTCTGAGAGAACAAAACCGAGAAAAAGAGATGTAGAATGAGAGAAGTTGAGAAGAATGGGAGGAAAAAAAAAAGAAAATGAAAGAAAGAGAAATAAATGTTCACTCTTTGGGGAAAGAAGACAAGGAGAAATAAATATTTTACACCTAACTGCCAGCTTTTTGACAAGGGTAGCGGTCGTATATCATTAATTTCTCTCTCCATATACTTCTAAAAAAAGTCTACATGTAACTCCTAAAATTGTCACTATTTGGAAAATGTACAAAAGAAAAAAAAGACTAAATTGAGTTATTTGAGTCTATTTCTATCATTTTCTCTATTTTTTCGGGCTTTTTATAAAACACTGGGCCCTGAAAAATTGAAAATTCTCGAATGAGTTAAATTTTTTGAAAAATTCTAAATTTACTTAAAAATATATCAAATTTTAAAATTTATTTTGAAAACTATCACTTTTAAAAAATATATAGACAAATATCATTTTTTTTTCAAAATTTGTATCTCTCAAAATTTCTCGAGATAACAAATCTTGTTAATTAGAGTAAGTAATAACCAAACTTGTTAACTTAAGTAAATTATCAATTTGGAAAAAAAAAAGAAGCATTCTTATAAATATTTTTAAAAATAATATTTTTTTTTCCTAAATAAATATCTCGAAGGGAATATATTATTTGTGTAGTTACCACTAGGAAATATAATAATCGTGTTTGTTTGCTAACGATAAAATCGAGATATCATTTGTTTATTTTTACTTGAAAGATATCAGTTAGTGGCAGGAATAGACAAGCATATATGGTTCTTCAATTGTTTAAAATTGCGAAAATCGATTAATTCAGACCAAATAAAACTAGAGCTTAACCAAAGTGAGAGAGAGAGAGTAAAATAAAACCAAAGTAATGGCCCGGTTTGATTGGTGTTGGGATTGGAACCAAACAACGCTGAGCAACTTTTGTGCAGGTGCCGTTAATTTTACTTTTCCAACTGCACTTATAGCGCAACAATCACTTTGTAAACTCGATGATTTATGCGGATAGAGTGATCGATAATAATGTGATACTAAAAACTCAATCGAACAACTTAATTTGACCAGATTTGGATATAAATTTTTTTTTAAACAAGAAAAAGGGAGCAGAAACCTCCTGAAGCATTCGACTATTTCTGTAACTCAACTGTAGTCGAAAAAAACTAAATTGATGATAATGACTTAAACCTTCCTACTTTGATCACTTGAAGTTTCATAGAAAGATAGGTGAAGAAGCTTGGAGAGAACTTGATTCAGAGAAATCAAAAGATTTAGGGTCCGTTTGGTACTCTTTTCAAATTATGTTTTATGTTTTCAAAACCAAAAAAAAATAAAATCAAGGGCAAAAATTGGTTTTCGGTGGCTCTTTTTTAGAACAAAATTTGGAAATAGATACAAAAAAAATCCAGAAATTTGAAAACGCCAAATTGACGTTTTCTAATCTTCAACCCAAATCTCACACCCCTCTTCGTCCCGAACCCGATCTTCTCTCTCTCTCCCTTCCCTCTTCCGCACATCTCTATCTCTTTTCTCTTTTCTCTATCTCTTTGTACCATAGCATCATCATAAGACTCGAGAACTTTTTTTTTTTTTGAGCAAGTAGAGGTTAATCTAGCTTGACTTCCATCATTAGATTGAATTGTTACAAAGGTAATTTCAGATTTTTTCTTTTCTATTTTCTCGGTTCTTTACACGCTAGCATTATTTTCTGCTTTAGCTGTCAAATGTATGGGTTATTGATTTCAATTCTTTGTTTTGTGGATTAGATTGAAATGTACGGGTGTGTGGAGGTATGGGTTTTGATTTGATAAGTCCACAAAGCTTATAAGACTAGATGAAACCTTGACGATGAGAAGGGCATTCAATTTCTAATGCCCAATTGAATCAGTTGAGAAAAATTTACTTATTTCGTCTTATACCAACCTCTTGATCCTTTTTTTTGTGCAGTTTAATCACATTTTTTTCCCGAGTCTATATCTTACATATATACCCCTTGCTTGGCCTGACAAAATTTACCATAGTTGGTGTTAACGGAGGTTTTGTCAACAATAAATTTAGAAAAAATTACGAGATGTGGCTTGTGTAAATTGTGTTATTAATCAAAGCAAATAAAGAGGCAAATGATTTTATAGTGATTCAGCCCCGAAAAAGATAAGCTTACGTTCACTGTTTTTCACTATTTTCTGGAGAATTACATGAACTCAAAATTATAATATGTTGTCCGAAAAGAAAAAACAGTCTTAAGAATTTTTTAGCTTCTCTAGATTCGGAAAAAGAAATAATCTATATCTCTCAAGATTAGAAAAGGTCCCCTTCACTGAAATATTGAGCTCCCTTTATATAGATGAGAGTAACTTAATGTTCCTAAGAAAATGGGTAACTATACAATCGGATAATACAATTTGAGTAATAACATAATTGGGTAATCACTTAAATTGGGTAACTGGTCGAACTTGAAAGAGAAACTTTTGTTTCCCTTTCCTTGATGATGCAGAGACTAGTCTCATTTTCTTTCGGGTCGCACATAACCTATTCGGAGGAAGTCGCACGTAACTCCTGCGGTGGAGGTCGCACATAACTTATGTGGTGGAGGTCGCATGCAACCTTTTCGGATGAGGTCGCACGTAACTTATGCAGTGGAGTCACATGCAACTTATGCAGTAGAGGTCGCATGCAACTCTTTCGGATGAGGTCGCACTTAATCTTACTCATGTGACCTGACATAGGATTTTAGACTGCACAACAATTGCCCCCCAGCTCCATTAGTTATTTAGGACAAAATGGAGCTTCCTTTTAATGTAAGTGAGTGTGAACTTAAAAAATACGACGTCACGACCTAGACTTGAGATCCTTGAAGAGTTAAAGAGTCGCCAGATCTCAAATCTCATCTTTCTCAAGATCATGCGCATCTTTTTCTGACAGATGAAAATACGTATCGCCTTTTCTAAAAAATAGCAGAACTCGAGGAGACTCAAGGATATCGATGATGCCAACCGTCGTTTTTAAACCAAATCTTTTCAAATTTCGAAAGATACTAATTTAATTTCGGAAAAAATCAAATCCCGTGTGAACTTCAGCCTTTAGATCTGAAAATTAAATACCTTGATCTACGGCTATGATTTAGCAATGCTCGAGGTATAAATATCAGAAATCAATCCGCTTATGCTTCTTCATTACAAACTCGTTTTCTATCTTTCTAAAAATCCTGAAGAATTTCAAAGAAAATCCTACAGCGCCGTTTCGTTCTTCAGCTCACACAATTCCTGTATCTTCTCCGACAGAGTTCAGACCATATCTCAATTCCTGCGCTTCCGAAGAAATGTTAGTTTATTCATTCTCTCTTATTGTTCTTCGTCTGTTCTCGGAAAAACTCAGTTTCAATTTCTAGGAATATAAACACATCCCACATTCGGACGAACTGGAATGAGAAATTTTTTTTTTTTTAGATCCCCCTTTACCGGTTCATAAAATAGACTCTTACTAGATAATGGTCAAAGATAAACTCGTGAAAAGAGTTTATAGGGTCTGATACTCTATTTTATTTTTTCTGACAAACTGCTCGAACAATTTTCATGAATCCGTAGACTAATTAGAAAAAATTCGATGAGTTTGCTTGTTAGTATAATCCTAGGGTGAACTCCCAAAATTTACTAGCACATAGTGAAAATCCTTGATGCTCGCATAGGACTAAATCCATCCATATTTCTTTTCAGATGTCTAGTAGTGAGGATTTTAGGAAAGGGAATGCATTTTCTAAAGAATCTGACTCCAGTGTTAGCTTCATAAACCTCGAAGACTACCTTGAGCCAGAACTCGAGGTAGAGATAACAAGGGTCAGGCAAAATAGTCCTTGCATAGGCGATCTCCCTCAGGACCAGTGGCCCCAACATATCAGGAATACCCCTACCTTTTCATCGGGCTATTAATATGTAGAGGGGAATTGGTCATGTACCAATATAAGGACGAGCTATACATCGAACAAGCTCAGCAAAATCACATGCAGCTATAAGATCGCCATACCTCTTCCCCTACCCATGGAATTCAACTGACCATACACACTACCATGCAGACTTGCTTCTTTTTCTGAAGCAGTTCTCAAGTGTGGTGTTCACCTCCCACTTCATTCGTATATAAAATCAATTATTGACTACTATGGGGTCGTCCATTTCTAATTGAATCCTAATATATATAGATATATGGTAGGTTTGTACATACTTTACCATAAATTAGGTTTAGACTCCCTTTCTCCTGAAGAGTTCACTTAGTTTTACCAAGTGAAATCAAACCCGTCAGATCTTGACTTCTTTTATGCGAGCAAATGGTCGAACCAGGCAATAAAAACAATCTACGGGGTTTGCAACAACATGGGAAAATGGAAAAATCCACTTTTTCACTTTGACTATGCGGATAACGGCTTTTTTCAAAATCCCGGTAAGCAGTCTTCCAATTTATTGCCTTTTTCTATTTTGTTACTTCTATCCTAATCGCATTCGAATGTCATTGTAGACAACAGGGAACGGCCTGGACTTTCCAGGGAACAGCTCGCAAGGGTATACAAAATCAACGACCTTCTAATTAAGGAATTTAATTGGAAGGTACTAGGTACTTCAAATAACCTGGTCACTTGCGGTCTGCTTCCAAAGGGAGCCGCGTTCCCTGACCCCCCATTCCTTTCGTCCAGACCTTTGAGCTCGAAGAAAAAGAAGCCAAGGAAACAGACGGATATAAGTGCCTCGTCTTCCAGACTTAGGAAGCGAAAAGCACCTGCCACCCCTCCAGTTTCGGAACCTTCTTCTCCAGAAACAGCGTCACCACCAGCTCCTCAACCAGCTCCTCAACAAGAAAAAGGTAATCATATATACATTCTAATTATCTTTGTATTATATCTCCTCGCTCACTAACATATCTGTACAGAGATGGTTATCAGTAGCGGCTTGTGAGCACCACCCTGTACTCTCAGGTCCATGGCAAAAACCAAGATACCCGATAGCACTCCGTCATCGAAAGAGAAAGAGAAGGTTGACAACTCCAAAAAACGAAAAGTTACCTTCGAGGACATCCCAGCAAGCTCACCTCCTCCACAGCCTCAGTCAACGAGCCATTCTGAACCACACAAATAGGCTGCCACTTCTTCGGAACTGATCCTGGCAGATAAGGATGAAGAGCTCTTCACGCTCCTCAATCAATTACCAGAGAAAGCTAGTATAAGCGCAGCCTTCATTGATCGCTTCAATTCTGAGGAAGGCTGGGAGCGGATGAAGCAACGATCTGCCAAGGTCGCTTTTGGTACTGCGATGAGGATGCTGGCCAATGTAAATACTTTTTATTCTCTCCTCAAATGTATTATTTCTTGGTATTAATGATTATATTTTTCAGACTGCAGCTGCTGCTGTCCTGATGCACGACCCGGTCCTCGAATGCTTGGAGAAGGCAGAAAAAGTTGAAGAGATAACCCAAGCATTTGAGAACTCAGAGAAAGCTCGGGAGGAGGAGAAAATAGCCTTTGACTTGGAGAGGCAGTAGCTGCTTGAAGACCTGGCCAAGGAGAAGCTCGAGAAGGAGAACCTCGAGGAGAAAGTCAAAGAGCTCGAGAAAACCATCTCTTAGCATCCGGATCGCATGAGGGAGGTAACCACTGAGGCAGTTCACAAAGCTATCGAAGAGTTCAAGGCGACTGAAGTCAAAGAGCTAGAAGATAAAGCTAGTGACACCACCTCGTCGACCATTATTTTTAACATCTTCTGCGAGCATCCGGACTTTGACTTCTCCATCCTTGGCGAGGATGTGGTCGAGCTTGTCCAGAGTTGGA
>JXTB01000009.1:958987-978076 GCA_002914805.1 Parasponia andersonii
TAAGTGACTGATCAGTACGCTTTTTGCGATTTGAATCCAACTAACTTAAAACGAGTTTTAAGTGTTAGGATAGGTTAGGTCGCTTAAGAAAACAGCCAATACAAGTGATACAAACTCAACTATTTTTCAAAAGTTCCATGTCAAAAATAGGATATAGTAATATATCACATCGAACAATGAATGTTTGGCTTAGTTACTTTTTTGTTTGAGGAGGGAAATTGCATAATACGACATATTGAGGCATGAAGCGAGGAGAAAATCCTAGGATTTTAAGGAATTTCAGATACTTCGACGATCTAAAACTTCTCCTCCTCTAAATAGACGTTTTGTATAGTCCCTTAGGAAATAAGTAGGAGATAAAATTCTAATCCCACTACCCCCCGAGTTTTATGGTGTCTGAAAACTACCATAAAACTATAAAAAGACGAATCAAACGAAGTTGAAGTAATAGCCGAAGAAATATTATTGACAAACGACATCGAATGACGAAATAACGAAGATATAGTAGGCCGTTGAAAATACATGGAAGATAAACATGAAGATTCATTGATAATAACGACGAAGTTGTTCTGCATTCCAAGCATGTTCAATCTTTTGTCCACCGATGTGAGCTAGGTTGTATATCCTAGGTCGAATGACATCATCAATAACATAAGGCCCTTCCTAGGAAGGTCCAAATACACCAGCACCATGCTCTTTATTATTAGGTAGAACTCTTCGAAGGACAAGATCACCAACTTCAAAATGTCTATTTTTGACTTTGGAGTTATAATGTCGAGCAGTGCATTATTGATATGATGCAATTCGAAGTTGAGATTGTTCACGCCTTTCTTCTAAAAAATCGAGTTCAATTCTCAGTAATACAATCATTCTGATTTTGCTCATAAACAGATCGCCGTAGAGAGCCCACACCAATTTCAATTGGGATCATTGCTTCATATCTATAAGTCAAAGAGAATGGACTCTCTCTAGTAGTAGTTCGTTGAGTGGTGCGATAAGCCCATAAAACTTTTAGAAGTACTTCTGGCCAAGCTCCTTTATGCTCCTCCAGCTTTGTCTTTATATTCTGTTTAAGTATTTTGTTTATCGCTTCGACCTGCCCATTGGCTTGCGGATGAACAATAGCAGAGAAATTCTTCTTGATGCCCAAGTTATTGCAGAAGTCACGGAACTCATCACTGTTGAATTGTTTCCCATTATCAGAAATTATAGTATGCAGTATACCATAACGGCAGATTATAGATTTGTAAACAAAATCTATCATCTTCTTTGCAGAAATGGTGCTCAGAACCTCTGCTTCCGTCCATTTTGTAAAATAATCAACTGCGACCACCGCATACTTCAAACCACCTCATGCTAATGGAAGCATCCCGATAATATCAATTCCCCAAATAGCAAATGACCATAGACTAGTCATTGTAGTTAAAAGAATATGTGGTTTTCTAGGAATAGTCACAAATCGTTAACATTTATCACACCTCCTAGCAAATTCCAATGTATCCTTCTTCATAGTCGACCAAAAATACCCTTGTCGAAGAATCTTGTTTGCAAGTGCTTGCCTCCCAGAATAATTTCCACATATTTCTTCGTGAATTTCCCTCATAATATAGCGTGCTTTTTCATCATTGACACATAATAATAATGACGAGCTAAAACTCCTTCGATAAAGCTTCTCATCATAAATGATATAGCGGGCTGCCTTCATGCGGAGTCGCTTTGCTTCGTCTTTGTTCTCAGGAAGATCACTATTTTGTATATATTGCATTATGGGATCCATCCACGATGGTTTTTCGTCAACTGTCATAGTTACTTGGGGTTCGACCTCGATGCTTGGCGATACAAGAAATTTAACAGGAACTACCTTCAACAACTCTGCATCTTTCGTTGAAGCGAGCTTAGTAAGTGCATCCACCCGGGTATTTTCAATGTGAGGAAGATGCTGAATGTTATAAGCATTAAAGGTTAAGAACAATTGTCACACCTTCCGCAAATAGGCCATCATTCTCTCTCCTCTCGCTTGGTAATCGCCCTTAACCTGACAAACGACTAGCTAGGAGTCGCTGTATACTTCAATCATCTCGACCTTCATTTCCTGTGCAAGCTTTAGCCCAGCTATCAGTGCTTCATACTCAGCCTCATTATTCGACTCTGGGAATTTGAAGCGAAGCACACAATGAATGTTGTGCCCTTCAGGACTGATTAAAACTAGGCCCGCACCTGCTCCATTTTCATTCGATGAATCATCAACATAAAGTTTCCACAACCTTGATGTATCTGAAGTGGGTTTTTTGAGTACTCCTGTGGGAAGGTCGACATCATATGTAAATTTTGCAATGAAATCTGCGAGGGCCTGACCCTTTATGGTAGTGCGAGGTTGAAAATTAATGTCAAATTGACTCAATTCAACAACCCACTTAAGCAGTCGTCCTGATGCCTCAGGTTTCTGTAGAACCTGTTTCAACAGAAAATTCGTGAAAACCCTGATGGAGTGAACATGAAAGTAAGGTCGAAGCTTTCTTGATGCGATGACGAGCGCTAGCGCCAATTTTTCCATCTCTAGATATCTGGTTTCGGCATCAAGTAATCTTTTACTTACATAATAGACAGGTCGCTGTATATTTCCCTCCTCGTGAATTAATGTAGCACTCATCGCATATTTGGAAACAGTGAGATATAAGCATAATTCTTCCCCTGGGTTTGGCTTCGATAAGAGTGGAGGAGAACTCAAGTGCTTTTTCAACTCTTGGAACGCCTGCTCGCATTCTTTCGTCTATTCGAACCTCTTTGATCCTTTCAATACTTCAAAGAAAGGTTGGCATTTATCGGCTGATCTGGATACAAACCGACTCAGTGCAGCTACTCTTCATCCTAGGCTTTGCACATCCTTGGGTTTACAAGGAGATTGTATATCAATCAATGCTTGTATCTTCTGAGGGTTTGCTTCAATACCTCGCTGATTGACCATAAAACCCAAAAATTTTCCAGATCCTACCCCGAACGCACACTTCTGGGGATTCAGCTTCATTTGATATTTCCGGAGAATTTTGAACATCTTATCAAGGTGCTTGATGTGATCTTCGGCTTTCTCCGACTTCACCAACATTTCGTCGACGTATACCTCCATTGTCTTGCCAATTTGTTTTGCAAACATCATATTGACAAGACGCTAGTAGGTCGCTCCTGCATTGACAAGTCCGAAGGGTATCTTTTTATAACAGTATAATCCTCGATCAGTGATGAACAAGGTATGCTCCTCATCTAGCTCGTACATGGGGATTTGATTATATCCAGAATACACATCCATGAAACTTAGGAGTTCATGCCCCGATGTCGCATCTACAAGCTGGTCGATTTTAGGAAGTGGGAAGCTGTCCTTCGGGCATGCTTTGTTGAGATCAGTGAAATCGATACACATTCTCCACTTCCCATTGGGTTTCTTCACCAAAACCAGGTTTGCAAGCCAGTCAAGGTTAAAAGATTTTCTTATGAATCCAATTTTGAGCAGCTTCTCCACCTCTTCTTTTAATGCGACGTAGCGCTCTGGATTCATAGCTCTTCTTTTCTGCCGTACAGGCTTCTTTGTCGGATCTATGTGAAGACAGTGGCATATGATCCTCAAATCAATCCCTACCATATCCGAATGTCACCATGCGAAGACATCCAAGTTAGATTTTAGAAAAGTGACCAATGAAGCTCACACAGGTTCTTGAATCTTCGTTCCAATCTTTAAAGTCTTGGAAGACATGTCGAATGATAAGTCCTCCAGATCTTTAATGGGTCCACTTCTGACCTCTTTGTCTATCTCTCGAGGATCGAAGTCTTCGCTGGTCGTATCGATTGATGCTTTAACTGACGGTTCGACTGATGCTTTGTCTGACGATTCAACTGAAGCTTCGACTGACGCTTTGTCTGATGACTCAACTGAAGCTTCGACTGACGCTTTGCTTGATGCTTCAACTGACGCTTCCTCTGGCAGTTGGACCATCATCGTGCGAGACGTCGCATCCTTTGCTGCGAGTTTCAACGAGTTGTTATAACAAGTCCTCGCATCATATTGGTTTCCTCGCACTTCGCCTACCCTGTGTTGGGTCGGGAATTTCATAGTGAGATGGTAGATTGAAGTGACAGCTCGAATTTCCGTCAGTGTCAGTCTTCCCAGCATAGCATTGAATGCGGAGGGGCAATCTACCATAAAAAATTGGGTCATTATCGTTGAAACCCTAGGATAGGTTCCAACGTTGACCATTAATTCAATCATGCTCATAAGCATCAGGCTGTCACCAGTGAAACCATAGAGTGGAGTAACGGTAGGCTTCAAGTCGCTCTCATTCAACCCCATCTTCTTAAAGGTGTCGTAGTACAGGATGTCCACAGCACTTCTGTTATCAACCAATACTTGTCACAACTGTGTACTTCCACAATTAATTTTTATGACCAACACATCATTATGCGGATAATGGACTTCCCTTGCGTCCTGTTCTGTGAAGGTAATGTCCATGTCCGGTACTCGTTGGAGCTTGCGTGGTCGCTGCTCAAGATGTATGATGTTAGTTAATGGCTGTTGTCGAGCTTCTTGTGTATACCTATCTTGAGCCCTTTTCGAATCTCCGCCAACATGCAGTCCTCCAAAGATAGTTCAGACTTCGCGTTGAATTTATAAAGGTCGCTGTTGGTTTTCTTCTCGCCTTTCGTCGTTTTGCCTGGTGTACTGCCACAGTCGCCCCTCTTTAATCAGCCTTTCAATTTCATCCTTCAAGGCATAGTAATTATTGGTATCATGCCCAATATCATTGTGATACCAGCAGAACTTGTTGGGGTCGAGCTTTGTCCTGTCCCATTTCATTGGTTCTGGTTGATGGTATCGCTCTTTCTGGTTTGTGACCGCATAGATATGATCTATGGGCGCGTTTAACTTAGTGTGATTGTTGAACCGCATGGGAGCTCTTAAAATCTCCTACTTTTTGGGTCTAGGCTGATTCTCCATCAATTGCTTATTACTCCTTTTATTTTTCTTATTACCATTATTGTTGGTAATGATCGCGTCTTTAATTGCATATTTCCTTCCATCTTTCTTTGTCTTTTGAAGATTCTCGCACGAAGATTCTACCCTCAGATGCCGACCAATCCTTCGGTAGAAATCTTTTAGAGTTCTATATTCTCACTCAAGTAATTCCTCCTAGAGTTTAGTTTCTGGTCGCACCCCGGCCATCATGAGAGTTAGAACTCTCCCCTCAGGTGGGTTGTTGATCTTTGCTAACTCTGAGGTGAATCAATTGAGATAAGATCGTAGAGTCTCCTCTGGACCTTGTCGGATTGCAGACAAGCTAACAAGTGGAACAGTGAAATTCTTTACAGCTTGAAATTGTCTTAAGAACGTCGTCTAAAGTTGTTGCCAGGATGAGATCGAGTCGGATTTGAGTCCTCGGAACCATTTCTTTGCTGCTCCTGAGAGAGTTATAGCAAACCATCTACAACGTGCATGATTATTGACACAATAGAGTTCCATCAAGTCGCTGAAGTGATCCATATGGTCCTGTAGATCAGTTTTCCCATCAAAAGTGTTAATGGTGGGAAGTCTGAATCCAGTAGGTAAGGCTGCAGCTCGAACTTCCTTGCTGAATAGTGATTGACAATACCCATCAGCGAGCTCATCGTCCCAACCAGTAAGTGCGTCTAATGCGATCCTTAAATTGTGAACATTGACGTTCGAAGGGAGAGCATTATCTCTTGTTGACGACAAGGGCAGCCTTCGATCATTATCTTGATGTATGGCGTGTTGGTCAGGTAGAGTATTCTGCATTCTGTGAGAGGAATCTAGCAAAATAGCGCGACGAGATCAGCTTTGGTCGTTATGATGTGATACGGATCGTTCATGGCTATGTCATTGCTCCAAGTATTGTCTTTGGTCTGCAGGATCTTGTCTCGACTATCTGCTGATTCTTTCGAAGACACTTCTCAATGGTCGTTTTCGTTCGCTGCTCAAGCGATCTTGATTATCAGTGGATTTATGAGAAGGTTGTCCACGATCATGATTAGTACTTGAACTCTCCGTACCAGATTCTGGAGGCAAGTTTGTGACTTTGTCTTTTCCTTTGGAGATGCGATCTTCATGACGCTCTTGCTAGGTTCTTGGCTGATCGCGTCTTTTTGTCTCTAGGATCTGTATTCCTTTCTCAGGTAGTTGAGCAGGACATTCTTTGGAACGTTGTGCTATAGTGGGGTCATCATCTGCCCTTCAGCAAGTCGTCATAGGGTATCATTGATCTGGTTAGTGACTTGCTGAAGGTTCACCAGTGTCTCCTCCATGCGATCCTATCTCTGGACAAGGTTTTCTGATGCGGTCATAGTAGGCTGATCCTGAGCAGGATCTGCCTGTACAGTAGCAGTGCTTTGGGGTTAGTTTTGGCTAGTTCTGATGACTCTGGTAGTGTTTCTGGTGTTTGCCATTATTAAAAAAGTGAAATTTGACAAACTATTTACCGGAATAGCCCTCCTTCTAGCGCCAACTGTTGATGGAGGTTTTGTCAACAATAAATTTAGAAAAAATTACAAGATATGGCTTGTGTAAATTGGGTTATTAATCAAAGTAAATAAAGAGGCAAATGATTATATAGTGGTTCAGTCCCGAAAAAGATGAGCTTACGCCCACTATTTTTCACTATTTTGTGGAGAATTACATCAACTCAAAATTACAATGTGTTGTCCAAAAAGAAGAAAATAGTCTTAAGAATTCCTTAGCTTCTCTAGATTAGGAAAAAGAAATAATCTCTATCTCTCAAGATTAGAAAAGGCCCCCTTCACCGAAACATTGAGCTCCCTTTATATAGATGAGGATAACTCAATGTTCCTAAGAAAATGGGTAACTATACAATCGGGTAATACAATTTGAGTAACAACATAATTGGGTAATCACTTAAATTGGGTAACTGGTCAAACTTGAAAGAGAAACTTTTATTTCCCTTTCCTTATAGGTAACCCATTTGACGAAGTAGAGATTAGTCTCCTTTTCTTTCGAGTCGCACATAATCTATTTGGAGGAGATCGCACGTAACTTCTATAGTGGAGGTCGTATATAACCTATTCGGAGGAGATCGCACATAACTTATACGGTGAAGATCGCATGCAACCCTTTTGGATGAGGTCGCACACGGTGGAGGTCGCATGCAACTTATGTGGTGGAGGTCGCATGCAACTCTTTCGGATGAGATCACACTTAATCTTACTCATGCGACCTGACATAGGATTTTAGACCGCATAACAATTGGTTTCTTTATTTCTAATTTTGTTATACTAGCCATGATTAGGTGAAAACTATCCATAACTAGCATATAAGCTCTAGCTACATTTAATGCTATCTCTTAATTAAATGTGATATTTATTTTTTTGTTATGTTTGGCTTCCATGGTTATCAGCATATCAACAATAATTAGGTTCTCATAGTTCCTTTCTCTGTCTATTATAAATTAATATCTTATAATGACTCCTTTAATAGACAAACACACTAACAACCATGGCTAAGTATCCCATTTTGATTGCCTTGGCATCATTCATTACGCTTATGATTCAAATCAATTGCGAGGGAGGCACCATTAATAGTTGAAGTGATTGGTAATATGCACATGTAATATTTTATGGTGACATAAATGGTAGAGCAACTACTTTTGGTGAGCTTCAAATGTATTATCTGAACTTATGACACTCTTTTAAGAAGGAAAATAAGGTCTGATGGTTACTTTCCTATGTATTGTGATGCCTTATTTTTGTGTGCTAGTGCTCGAGCTATTTTGGATAATAATATGAAGATTGGTTTGTGTCCCAAACTAAGCTTGATTTAGTTTATCTTCTTGAATACTATCTAAATATGTTGTCAAATAAGATTTTAGACTGATCATAATCACTCTATGGACCATTTGGTTTGAAAGAAACCAAAGAGATCATAGCAGACTAATGCTACCTCTGTTGTGAATAACATACAATCTAAAGAATGTATATGGTTCAGTCCCATAAAGGGTTGTTGGAAGATGAAAACAGATGCTGCTATGGATTGGAGGAATTGTTGGAGTAGTTTGAGCATCCTCATCCGAGATCATGAAGAGAGAATAATGGCTTCTAGTGTCATTAATTAATAATAGTCTTTTTCTTCCCTGCTTTGTAGAATCATATTATTTGACTGCTATAAACATGCTCTTGTTGAGAATGTTTCTTTTATTTAATTAGCACTGTACATTGTGAGACTAATTGTATACTTAATATTGAATGAGAATGATCATATATTGTTATTTGTTCCTAGCAATGTAGTTTGCACGTTATTAGTACTATTGGGTAGTACAGTGTGAGAGTAATTACTCTTATATGGTAATTAGCGAAAAAAAAAAATCTCATATAGTCATGTGAAATATGATAATATTGTCAGACATGGTAATTAGCGAAAAAAAGAAATCTCATATGGTCATGTGAAATAAGATAATATTGTCAGACTTACGTAGTTTCTTTATCTACATTAAAACTAATATTATGTATAATAAATTTAATTATGTTTTTATTATGAACTTAAAATTTGAAGTTGTGTATCTTTAAAAAAAATATAGTTCATGTATCTAAAAAAAACAATATTGTAGTTAATGCAATAATGTATCTCACAAAAAAAGGAAAAAAAAAAAATAGTTTAGTTGTACTTAAACAAGTATTTTTAAGGAGATTTTATGTTATGGTAGAAAAATCATATCTAAAAATATTTCAACCAAATATGTATGAATTTATTATTTTATTTTAAAATACAAAACCAAATACACTTTCATATTTTTTAAACTCAGAACCAATTAAAAAAAATATTCAACTAAACGCATTTTTGGAAACAAAATTTTTCTTACCAATTTTTAGATTCTCAACTTAAATACACTTTATTCAAATCACTTATTTTCAAATCAAGAACAAAATGGCCCCTTAGGCTCTTTGATTAGGGTATTTAAGTAAATTTAAGATAAGTGATATAATACTAAGGGCCATTTTCTATAAAATTTATGAGGGAGGCCCTCTTATCACCGTAAGGACATTAATTGACCTAATAGATGTAAAAACCCCTCAATTAAATCAAGAATTGAATTTACAATCTAAGATATTTACCTAATTATACTTTATACTTTGGCTTTTTGTTTATTTTGTTTCCAAATGGGCTCTTTGTTCAAATTATACATTATAATATAGGACATTATCAACATTGTTCTTCAAATTAAAATATACAATAAATTTATATAATTTTGCAATTTAAAACTGTATATCTAAAAATTAATTCTAATTTATTACTAAATCAAAATTTCATGATATTATGCATGAATTAGATATATTATAGAAAATTCTTCAAAGATAACAATGTCTTCAACAAATTAATTTTTAAATATATACTTATATTTTAAAAGTGTATTTCTGTAAATCTATGAGTCAAAAATTGGTTGGTGCTTGACTCATATATGGTAAAAATTTGTCATAAATCTATAATATGTAGAACATTGATAATATCTATAATACAACTTATAAATTGAACAATTTATCAAAATACAATGTATGATTATGTGACTAACTATCCTTACAGTATTCATTTTCCTTTAAAAAGAAAAATTTCAATTATTTTATCTTTAATTTTGAAAGGAAAGTGTTTAGTTAATACTCTTTTTTTAAAAAAATTATTATAAAATGTATACATAAATAAATTGAGGTAATTAAAATTCAAAATCTTTCCTTCTCAAATATTTATGCATCCCGAAAATCATAGAACTTAGGTCATGTTTGGTTCAAAAAAATCAAATTTGAAATGGGAAGGTGATTCTGAAAAAAAAATATATTTCTTTATTTAGTTATATTTTTAGCAAAATTCTATTAGAATGACAATTATATTAAAAACTGGAATCATTATTTCACTCTACTATTAATAGAATTAAAATTTCATTATTTTACAAAAATTTTAATACCTAATTTTTTCTATTTGATCCCTTCTGAAAGTAAGAATATTTTTTACCAACAAAATATCTTTTCCATTTCATTCCATAAATATTTTAAATTTCAATTAAACAATAAATTATTATTCATCTTTCTTTTTCAAATTCTATTTAGTTAGGTTTCTCGTTGAACCAAACAGCACGTTAAGTTACTACTCTTTCAAATTCTCGAAGAGTGCCCTGCCCACGTTCATGGCGCAAAAAAAAAAATTCATACAAAAATAGAAAAAGCAATAAAGAAGGCGGATCATCAGCATGCGGATTAATATAGCCGCTAGCTCTTATTGTTATCCACACATATATATAAAATATATAGCATTGGGCTTTTTCACTTTGTGCATATTAAGATATTTACTTCCTACCACTAAAATCCACTTCCACTGACATAGTACAAGATAAGATAGTTAAGCATGCCCGATAAAAATATTCATGGCCCATTTGGCAATTTTCTTCTCGGTACTTTCCGGGTTTAGGACCCTAGACAAGAATTAAATTAATGACAATTAAATATATGATGGATTCAGTATGGGAAAGAAACTGGGTGAGAAAGAGATAACTGTGAGGATCGTCTTCGAATAATTGCAAACTTAATTTGATTGATCATCATCAGAAGCTAGCTCAGGCAGAAACTGATCATCCATGTATTATATATGGCGGAGACATTCTTGAGCCCTGTCATTCAAAAGCTGTTTGAGCTGCTTGCCGAGGAAGTGAATTTGCTGAAAGGAGTCCACAGAGAAGTGAAGAGCCTGAGAGACGAACTTGAGATCATCCAGCCCTTCCTTAGAGATGCCGAAGCGAAATTGGAGAAAGGAGAACTGAGAGATGCTACCAAAGTATGGCTTAAACAGATGAGGGAGGAGGCCGATCGCATAGAAGACATCGTTGACGATTACCTTCATTACTTGGCAACGAAAGGTCAAGGTCATCGTAAGCGCAGATTCGTGGATTTCGTGCGCAAAGCCTGTCACCTTGCGAAATCCATGAAACCGCGATACGACATCGCTTCTGAGATCCGACAAATTAAGGAGTCGTTGCGTGAGATCAAAAAAAGAGGTCAAAGTTATGGGTTGAGGCCTTTTGAACAAGGATCCAGTAGTAATAATAAGAACATGCCAAATGTTGATGAATCCATAGACCTTCGATTGGGCTCTCTTTTCATTGAGGAAGATGACCTCGTGGGAATTGATTCCACGTCGAAGGAACTTATTAAGAGTTTGGTTGAAGGTCCATCGACACGAATGGTGATTTCTCTCGTAGGCGAAGGTGGGATTGGTAAAACGACTCTTGCTAAGAAAGTTTACGATGATGTGAAAAGTCACTTCGATTGTTATGCTTGGATAAGTGTATCTCAGTCATACAATATGGAGAATGTCCTCAAGAACATGAGAAGTCAGATTTGGTCGAAGAAATCGCCTGTGAGAGAAATTGGCTCCATTGAAGGACTAATTGATCTTTTGAGGAACTATTTGCAGAAAAAGAGGTACGTGGTTGTTTTTGATGATGTCTGGGAAAGAGATTTTTGGGGAGTTATAAAGCATGCTTTTCCTAGTAAAAATAAGGGTGATAGGATCATTATTACAACACGTAACACTTCAATTGCTATTTCCATGAAAGAGACCCCATTCGATCTTGTCCAAGAGCTAAAACCTTGGCCTTGGGAATTAGCTTGGGAGTTATTTTGCAAAAAGGCGTTCCCTTTAGAGTTTGAGAAGCGTTGTCCCCAAGTTCTAGATCATTTGTCTCGTGAAATTGTAAGAAAATGCCAAGGCTTGCCACTCGTTATTGTGGCTATAGCTGGTTTGTTGTCAACCAAAGAGATGATTGAATTGGAGTGGCGAAGAGTGCTTGATAATCTCAATGATGAGTTTGAAAACAATCCCCAACTTACTAGTGTTTCAAAAGTTCTTTCTTTTAGTTATCATGATCTTCCTTACCATCTCAAATCTTGCTTCTCATATTTTGGCATTTTTCCAGAAAATTACTCGATTCTTGACAAGAGATTATATAGACTTTGGATTGCTGAAGGTTTTATTAAATCAAGAAGAGATAAGACATTAGAACAAGTGGCTCAAGAATACTTAAATGAGCTCATTCATAGAAACTTGGTTTCGTTCAATATACAATCTGGATATATACGACGATGTCAAGTCCATGATCTGATGCGTGAAATTATATTAACAAGAACTGATGAATTGTGCTTTGGTCAAATTCTAAACAGTAGTAAGCCAAGATTTCAAGGAAAAAGTCGTCGTCTTTCAATCTACAATACTACAGAAGATGTTCTAAAAGTTGTTGGAGATTCTAAGATTCGTACTGTCATTATGTTTAACATTGATGAATTGACCAGTTGTTTTGTAGTTAATTTGTTCGAAAATTGTAGACTTTTGAAAGTGCTGGATTTTGAAGATGCTCCTCTTGATAATCTCCCATGTGAAGTCGGGAATCTGTTGCACTTGAAGTACTTAAATTTGAATGGTACAAAAGTGAAAACGCTCCCAAAATCCATTGCTAACCTACACAATCTACAAGCGTTGAATCTTTTCGATACATTAGTTGAGGAGCTACCTATCGAGGTTAATAAACTTCGAAATTTGCAACACCTTTTAGCTGAATGGTACAATAATGAAAATGAATTTAGTTTATATTCATTTGGTTGTGTGAGGATACAAGAAGGAATTGGGTGTTTAGAGAAATTACAAACCCTGACATTTGTGGAAGCATATGGCAGGGTTGGCTTTGTGAACGAGCTAGAGAAACTGACCAAATTAGAGACTTTAGGCATTGGCAAAGTCTCTGCAGAAATGGGGAAAGCTCTTGTAGCTTCCATTGGGAAAATGAACCTCCTTGAAGTGCTCTATATAAACTCAGTCAGCCACGAGGAAATTCTAGACTTAAAATGTACTTCATCTCCTCCTTTTCTACGTTATCTCAGCTTGCGATGTCGATTACAAGAGTTTCCAGATTGGATTTCAAAGCTTCAAAATCTAAGGGGACTGAGTCTACGTTTCTCAAGGTTGACGGACGAACCATTGAAATGCCTAAAAGGTTTGCCTAATTTAGCATTCATACTCCTGTATCAAGCTTATGATGGAGCAGAATTGCATTTTGAGGAAGGTGGTTTTAAAAAACTCAAAGAACTTAAGTTAGGAAAATTGGAAGGATTAAAGGTGGTGAAAATAGACAGAGGAGCACTGCCTTTTCTCGAGGAGTTCGACTTTGACGCTTGCCCGCTAATGCAAGAGATGCCTTCCGATATCGAACACCTGAAAAATCTCAAATCTCTTAAAATTACGGACATGCCAAGGGAATTTATGGCTGGTCTACAGCCAAATGGTGGCCCTCACTATTGGAAAATTAAGTATATACCATCTGTAACCTTCCGGTTCAAAAATGGAGGGAGGACTACTTTTCATGTTTACAAATTAGGTGAGCCAGAATTGTTGCAACGCCTTCAATGATCACGGAAAATTACAGGTACCCAATTACTTGCTCAATTTTTTCAAAAGTGACTGCATTTTTATTGCTTCATGCTATTCTTTATGCAATTAAAGGAAAAGATATAGTAATTGTAAATTATTTCAGAGATAAGCAATGGCCTATCAATCTATAACGTCCGTATTCAAGAGGGTTCTCACTGTAAACATGTTCACTAGCAAAATTAGAGAATCATAACAATCCAAGATACGTTGCAATGTTAAATTTCATCCTCTTATTATTCCTGTATGGGAATTTAACCTCAATGTACTTTTCTTAGAAATGTTGAATCCTCTAGAGCTGTAAACTTCTGGACAAATGGATTTATATATATTGGTAATAGTACTCTCTGTCTAGATTACTTGACTGAATATGTGTGCAAAAAGCTTGTTCTTCTTGATGTACATTTATAGATACTTCCTCTGTTGTGTTCTTAAGCTCAATTGTATAACTGTTTTATGACATTTTCAATCATGCATTTTCATTTCCTACTTTTCTTTTAGGAAGTATTTGCCAAATTGGAGACCGAGAGCATCGCTCAAACAAGACAGAAGATTTATGTACTCTCTTTGGTCATTATGTTATTGAGTTTGTTGATTGTTAATCTTTTGTTTGATGTTTGTATGGACAAAAACTGTAACATGTATACTGTTCATTATGTATTTATGCTAATAATGTGCTTGTTCCACGAATTATTAGCTCAGTGTTTACATTCATACTGAATTCTTTGTTGGATAGAATCATAATAGAAAGTGTTTTCTTCAAAGCAGAATATGGTGGTTCAGAAAAACAACTGAGAAAATAAAAACGGCGAAAAGACTCGGACCTATATATATATATATATATATATATATATTTTCCTCATGAAATTCTTAGCAAATATCAATCAAGGACAGCTTGGCACTTTGTATTATATTTGTAATACCCCGTATAAAAAAAGAAAATAAAATAAAGTAAATAAATGAAAAGGGAAAAGTCAAATAAGGCTAAAGATTTAGTTAAATAATTAAAGACATTTTGGTTACTTTAATAAAATTAGGTAACCTGTATAAATATTTAGAGTCTAACTGAAAGTGAAAAAAAAAAAAAGTATTACGCTTTGTAGAAGGAGAGGAAATGACTAAGAGTATGGGAAAAGAGAAAGGAGAATAAGAACTAACTGAGAGTTAAAAAAAAATATTCCGCTGTGTAGAGGATGAGGAAACGGTTAAGAGCATGGAAAAAGAAGAAGGAACATAAGAAGGTTGATTATCACTCTTATAAGGTAAGAAACTCAAACTCATCAAGTATCGTGTTACTAATTGGGGATTCTTAGGGTTAATTCATTATCTAGAGTTTAGAATTCTTTAAATATTTATTTATTTTAGTCATTATTCTGGAAATGATTTATATTTTAAGTGATTCATCTCACTGTAAAGTTAAAAAAAAAAAAACCAAAATTACATAATATTGATATTTAGATTAGAAGTTATAGATTTTTGAGTTTTGGTCTAAAAAGATAAAATGCAACAAAGGATACGACTAACTTTTTAGGGGATATTGTTAGTCTAATAAATATTTGATAAAGTTAGAAAGCTAATTTGATAAGCTTTCTAATAGTATATAATTTGTTAAAAAAATAATTTTAAACCGGAACGATATAGCCTTTTGAAATGAGCGAAATTGGAAAAATTTTGTAACACTCGACATTTAGAGCAAAACGTGGCAGTGAATTGTTCAGCTGCATGAAGCCCATATATGAACCCCACAAATATGTTACTAGCACTTTAAGGACCTTTATTATTTGTAGAAATTGTTTCCTAAGTTTTACTATTTTTAGATTTTAATTGGAATTGTTATGAGTTTACGATATCGAAGTTGTACAATATAGTGTAACGAACGTATCGAGCGCACATGGGCAGCGAGGTAGATATTTTTCTAAATCTATTTAAGATGTCTCTTAAGTATTTAATGACTTGTATGATTCTTGTTATGATAATAGGTGTTTCAGATGTCATATTGATTATTTTGGATAAATAGGAAAAAAGAGCAAAGTAAATAATCTTTGATATTTTCTAGTAGTTTTCTTTATCCAAAAATTTAATGTTTTATTGTTTCTAATAAGCTCATGCTTATAAAATATTTTCTTAAATAATATGATTTCAAGTGAAAATATATTTTTTTGCAAAATGAGTTTATCGATTAAAAGAATATTATTTTATTGAAACAATCACTTTTTCTAAAAAGTATTATGAGTTTATTTAATAGTTGTTTGTGCTAAAATATGGATCAAATATATCAAATAGTTACTGAACATTGTTATATGACAATTTATTTAGAATAATTACAGTAATATAATGAGAAAAGTAAAACTGTTTACAAACTATTATTATATATGAATGTGTTTTGAAATTCTTTTCAATGACTATGCAATATAAACCTATTCCGTATGGGTTATTTGTGAATAGTATGTACTGAATATTAACCTAGCTATAAGAGTTAGATATAGTAAATATAGACCTAATTACATAGGTCAAATGAAGTAAATGTGGACCTACTATAAAAGTTAAATATAATACATGTGGACCTAATAACAAAAGTTAAACGTAATCATAATCGCCAAAAATTATTAAAAAGTATTTTGAAAATTGTATCTTAGGGAGATATTATAAAAACTCAAGTATGAATCTATTGATTATAACTTTTTGTTTACAATATATATTTTGAATATCGAAAATTTAAAATAATTATTACGCATAATTTATGAGTAATTATTGGAGATTAATTTTGTCTATATATTATAAATTATAGATAGATGTGGTGTGTTATATATTTATGAAGTTTTTGCTTACAGATAAGCAGCGCACGTCTTCCAAAGACTTGATAATATTGCTATATAGCCTCATTTATAAACTTCTAAAAACAAATTGTATTATGGTGGCTCAGATCCAATCACTTTGACGAGTTCCGCATATAATATGTCGGTAAAAGTAGTCGGCAAATCAAACAATTTCCATTAATTCGTAAGAAGAGTCCTCTGTTTTTCACTATGTAACGTGGGGCAACTCTGTAGAAAGTACTTGTGGGCCTTTTGGATTGACAGTACCGGAACATGTTTAAAACATCGATGAATACTTTTATTGCGTCGAACAATAGCATCGAAAACATGGAAGTGGATCTGGTTATATTTTGGATTGACAAAATCCGTCAGCAATGTTATTTATTACCCCCTACTTTTCTTCTAGCAACCAGAAGCGTGCACCAATGAAGTCAAAGGCATTAACGGGAAATTAGGTTAAATATCCTCCGTAATACTTTTATTTTGGTCGTAATACTTTTATTTTGGTCCATATGCACAAATTAAAAAATATTTAAAAAATATGCTTGCGGACGAAAATATCCTTATTAATACTTAAGAGAAAATATGTCTCTTCCCTTTAAATTCTTCATTTCTCTCTCTCTCTCTCCAACTCTCTCTTTCGTCTCCTTCTCTGAAGAGCCAAGAACCATCGCGTCATTAGCCGAGGAAGACGAAATCTCGTCGTGCCGTCTATCGTAAATCTCTGTCACTGTTTAGGATTACGTTGAGAAAAATGAGTCCCCAAAAGAAGGTAAGCAAAATCTGATTTGAGAGTTTTATTTTTTTTTAATTTAGGGCATTTGTAGTAGAAGACGATTTAGAAATTTTTCACTTCATTCCGACATTTTTTCGATGCATTTTCGATTAGCTGGTCTAAATTTTCGATCATATTTCGATGAGTATGGCTGAAAAATAGTACCAGAAAATCACGCGAAATTCGACGTGTTTTCGATGGTATTTCGACGTAGTTTCGATGGTATTTCGACTGTGTTTCGATTTACAGAGTCGAAATTTCGATACATTTTCGATGATATTTAAAAGAGAAATTAGGTTAAATATGCTCCGTATTCTCTATTAAATAGGTAAAATAAACTTTCGATATTATTTCGACTGTGTTTTGATTTTATTTCGATGAGATTTGGATAAATAGTGCTGCAATTTCGATACGTTTTCCATGACATTTAAAGCTAATTTGTCTTTTAAAATAGAAAATAAGGCTGCTCTAAATTTTTGATGACAATTCGATGATATTCGATGGTATTTCGACTGTGTTTCGATTTACAGAGTTGAAATTTCGATACCTTTTCGATGGTATTTCGACTGTGTTTCGATTTAATTTCGATGAATAGTGCTGAAATTTCGATACATTTTCGATGACATTTTAAAATAGAAAATCTAAATTTTCGATGTTAGTTCGACTTTTTTCGATGATATTCGATGGTATTTCGACGTGTTTTCGATGGTATTTCGACTGTGTTTCAATTTACAGAGTCGAAATTTCGATACCCTTCGAAATAAGTTTTTTACAGTATTTCGATACATTTTCGATGACAATTTAAAATAGAAAATAAGGCTGCTCTAAATTTTCGATGTTAGTTCGACTGTTTTTTTATCACAGTTCGATGACCTGTTCTCTTCTAGTAGGTAGTAGTTAATCTTTTTTCGACTGTTTTCGATTAATTTTCGATTCCATTTCGACGTGCTCTGTTTTTCGATGATTTTTTCTGTGGACAATTTCCACTCCTTGCTATTTGTTCTCATTTGAGATAGTTTCTGTAAGATTTTTCGATGACAATCGAAATCTCGTCGAAATCAAAATGATCGAAATTTCGATCATTTTTCGACCTATTTCGATGCGTTTCAACTATATTTCGACGTAATTTATATGCTTTTGATATATGTTAAATTTATAAAAATCCTAACTAAATTGCTTTGTTCCTCTTATGCCGAACCAAATGTCAAAGCTCCTTGTACCTGTTGGAGAACACTTTCCTGGAAGGGTCACTATAAAAGGAACAACAGTGATGTCGAAGATGAAGGAGAGATTCGAGAAGTATGATTTGTTAGAGAGGGCAAAGCAGTGTCTGTTTAAGCAGTTTTTTCTTGCTCCTCCAATGCAAGCATCAGGAGTACTTATACACCAACTACTGTTGAGGAAGGTGAAATCCCAAAACCCGGCGGAGTTGCAGTTTTTCATTGGGGATAGCAACTTGAGATTCGGGGTTGGTGAGTTTGCGTTGATAACGGCGTTAAACTTTACCAAAGATCTAGACATTGTAAATTACAAATCTATGTCTAGTAGCATGAGGCTCAGGGAGACATACCTGAATAATGCAGCTAATGTGAGATTCGGTGAATTAGAAGCTGCATTTCTAAATTGTAAGGAGACGGAGGACGTATGGAAGTTGGGTTTGTGCTACTTAATTGATGGACTGTTGATGGCACAAGAGTCAAGCACGAAGATTATGATGGATATGCTCTCTTTTGTGGAGAATGAGGAGGAATTCTTTAATTATCCATAGGGAAGGCGATCTTATGAGAGAACGTTCCCTAGTTTGAATAAGGACATGATGCATCAGAGGGAAAACTACATTCAGAAGATGAAAAACAATAAGAAGGACAAGGAAGCTAAATACACAGTGTATGGGTTTAGCATTGCCTTACAGTATTGGGCTTATAAGACTATCCCTAAGCTTACTGGTGCATTTTGTGAGAACCTTGGTATCAAATTCCCAAGAATGCTGTCATGGACAAGCAATAAAACACCATCAATGATGGATT